>JAGVVM010019328.1:0-15260 GCA_019149425.1 Psidium friedrichsthalianum
TTCCATTGGACCAAAGAAAGAATACCGATAGCTCTGAATGAAGAAGTTCCAAGAGAGATTGGCGAAAAGCCCATAGTAGAGTCCATTAAGGACCTAATTTCGAGAAATCAAAAGTTAGAAGGCAAGTCAGAAATACGTAGTGATAGAAGAAGACTGTACTACAGATCTCCGATGTCTATTGCTGCGTTGCTTGAATGAAGATGATGCCAAATTGGTCATGGCAGAAGTACATGAAGGAATATGTGGAGCGCATCAAGCTGGCATAAAAATGAGGTGGTTATTGAAGAGACATGGATATCACTGCCCTCGATGATGCGAGATTGCATCGGTTATGCCAAGGCTTGCAATTCCTGTCAAAAACATGGACCATTACAGCACGCACCAGCTGTAGAGCTCAACCCAATCGTAAAGCCATGGCCATTTAGAGGATGGGCAATGGACATAATCGGTAAGATTTATCCACCATCCTCCAATAAGCATAGTTTTATATTGCACTACAGATTATTGAAAGCAATTCCATACAAAAGCAAATTGGGTACGTGATCAAGTTTATTGAAGAAAATATTATTCATCGGTTTGGTTGCCTGAGACTATCACAGCGGATCAAGGTACAGTGTTCACTGGACGAGAAGTGATGAATTTTGCTCAATCAAGAGGAATTAAGATGTTGCATTCGACACCGTATTATCCGCAGGCTAATGGACAAGCCGAAGCTACAAATAAAATAGTTGTGGGTTGATCAAGAAACATTTAGAGGAAAACCCGAGAAAATGGGACTCATTGCTGTCAACAGTGCTGTGGGCTTACCGAACCTCTAGAAGATCAAGTACAGGTGTTAGTCCATATATGCTTACACTATGGCAAGAAGCTGTGCTACCGATGGAAATAACAGTGGAGTCCTTGAGGGTTCAACTTCAAAGTGAGATACTTCCGAAGATTATGAGATTGGATGCATATTAATCTTGATGACTTGGATGAAGTCCGAACAATGGCCTTGGACAGGTTATTAGCGCAAAAGAAAAGAGTAGCCCGAGCTTATAATAAAAGAGTGAAGGAAAAAGCGATTCTCCGTTGGTGATTTGGCGTGGAAGACCATTCTGCTAGTTAATCAACAAGATTCGAAGTTCGACAAATGGGCACCAAACTGGGAAGGACCATATTTGGTTACCGAGGTGATGAATGGAATGCATACCGATTGATGGATATTGATGGAAAAGAGCTTCTTCGTTCAATCAATGGGAGATATCTAAAGAAATATTATCCTTCGGTATGGGAAGCACAACAATAATAAAGCAACAACACTAGTCCAAGAAACGAAAAGTATGCTCCGATCCTAGCCACTAAAATCCTCAGGTTGATGTTCAAGGTGCGAATCTTGGTGATGAGATGAGAATGATGACTTAAGTCATGTTGAAGATCTGCTCGTCGTAATTCTAAATCAGTCAGTCGGTATGTCTTGGTGCGAATGGCCCTGGCAAGTTCCTCGACTTCATAAGCTCTGGTGTGGGATAAATGGGATAGCATCTTGACTGATAATTCGGCGTGCTTCAACTCATTTTCTAATTCTAAGGATCTTCCTTGATCATAGATGAGTTCTAAAGAAAGCGCAAGTATCCTCAGCATGGTGAAGTCCAGTTGGAGTTGAGTACTGATATGATTCGCCCAATGGTATTCTTCCTTTAACATAGATAGTTGGGAAGATTCTCTTGAGATGCAAATCCCGAGTGCTTCAGCCTCTTGGACTACAGGTTCCATGTGATGAATCTCTGTGACGAGATGGTAAAATTCGTCTAGGCTAGAGGGAAACAGTGAAAGTAACTCCCACATCAAGTCAAGAAAGTAGGGATCTGCAGATAGAAACAACTTGCCTCGGAGTATGTCCGATAGTTTATCGACTTCTGACCAAAGTTCTGGATTCCGAATTATGTCATAGTAGCCATATGAGAGCAGTTTATGCAATTGTTTCCAGAGAGGACGATCATCATGAGGAGTGAGATTTAAAAGTGGTATGACGAACATTCTGTGAGTAGATTGGAAGAGCAACAGATGATGAAGAATCCTTTGAAGACATGGTTAGATTGTTCAAGTTCGCAAGCGGTAAAAACGGTCAGAGATTTTATAAACCAAAGATGTGGCAGTTATGAAGACGTGGAGAATAACCCTGAAGAAGAACTGGAACGAGACAACGTGTGTTAGTGCAAAAGGTAAACCCGATCTGTTATGGTATTGCTTTCCCCGAATCCAAATTACAAAAGGGTTCAAATTAAAGACCTGTCGGGAAAAAAGGTTTCAGTTCTTTACATTATTATCTTCTCCGAAGTTAAGCTATCGAAGACACAAGTCAAAGGAATTTCGGGAAGATATTCTGATTTGTTGTATTGTATTCCCGATCTTAAGTGTTGCAAAAAGGATTCGAATCGAAGACTTTTCGGGAAAAGGATTTCAGTTCTTTATAATATCGTTGTCCGAATTCCGTTGTTACGTGAGTAAGTTGAGAATTTTCGGGAAGAGGGTTTTCTTTATACTATTGTCTTCCCGAATTCAAGTTGTCAAAAGAGTTAAGTCGAAGATTCTTTTTTCGGGGAAGAGGTTTCAGTTCTTTATACCATCCTCTCGAAGTCAAGTTATCGGGAAGAAGTTACGGTAAAGAATAAGTGAAATACCAAAATCATATTCCCGAAACAGGATAAAAATAAAAGTGAGAACACTAGAAGAATTGAATCAAGAATACAAGACACAACATCAGGACCGCCACTTGGCTTTAGCCAGCAATCGCTTGGCTTTCTTTACAAAAGTTTGCAATTGAAATTCAAGATTGAAGTTCTGCTCCATCATGTCCTTCCTCCGCTGCTCTGCAACTCGATTCTTGCGCTTGCTAGAGTCACAGTTCTTTTCTAGCTCTTTGTATCGCTTGAACTCTCGTCGAGCAGAGGCGCAGAATTCATCCCTCTTGGCTATACGAAGAAGGAGCTCATTTTCGTAATCTTGAGTGCTGCTTCGAGCTCTTCTTTCTTCTTCTTGAGGCTCTCAACTTCTTGCTCCAGAGCAGTATAGGTGTCAAAAAACAAAGTGTATCATCCCTGTTCGCGCAGTTCATCTTCAGCACCAGTTGTGGTTGTTCCAGAGAGAAAATAAGGAAGAGTATGCATGTTAACCCTTACAGTATCTACTGCTTCGACAAAACTGAGTTGGAATTCATCGCAGATATTTTGAAGTTCAGCCGAAGGCATGTAGGAAGGGTTTCCCGAGAAGATCTCTTGGAGAGGATCTTAGCTTGTCGTTCTCTCTGTGAATCCACAATCAACTTCCCATAACCAGGTTCCAAAAGGTCCAAGAATTCTTGCCATTTAGCCTTGGCAACCTGGGAAGGGATTGGAGATGATGTCGCCGAGAGATTTGGCAATTGATTTGCATCAGCTTCCCCTGATTTGAGTTGTGCAATCCTTTTGAAGGCAGCTCTTTCTTGTTCAGATAATGGGGAGGATCTCTTTCGACGGCGGAGTAGCAATTGTTGAAGATGATGGTATGTCAATGCTCTGGGGGATGATACAGGCTGCGTCAGCGAGGGAGTGGTTGTAGGAACTCCAGCTTCAAGAGTCGAGGTTGGCATTGTTGATGAGCGAAGTCCTGTGATCCAAGGGAGCCAGTTAGTGTGCAACTAAAACAAGTTTAGAAGAAGTGGAGTAAGAAATTCGCATACCGAGAGTACGGGCAGAGGTACTCTTTTCAAGGGGATGTGAGGTTCTGCAGGTGGCCTGATGTGTAATTGGAGTGGCTTCAATTTGAAGAAGCGGAGGAGAAATTACTGTAGTTGAGAATTCGGACAACAGTTAGAGTTGAAATAATTCAATAGTAGAGTGAATCGGTTAACCTTCAATCAAGAGGTGTTGGAAAAAGAGGCAAAACAAAGGATGTACATACCAAGTGGATTTGAGAAATCAGCCTCTTGGACAGATGACAGTCTTGGGAAGTAGTCGGAGGCGAAATGGATTCCTCAAGTAAGGGAGACTCTTCGGGGGTGTAACCCGGGAGTGTAATTTCAAGTCTCCTTGGTGTTGTTGTTGTCGTCGTCGGGGAATCGGGATGAGTGATTTCAGGCGCCACAGGATCAAGCTCAATCAAAGGTGGATGATCAGGAGTCTTGGCTGCAAGGATTGGGATTTCAACGCAGGTTCAGAAGAGGTAGGTGTCCTCTTCATAGAGTCTGAAATTCAAAGACTAAAATCAGAAATGGCAAGCCCAGCAGTCATGATATAAATGTAAAAGAAGATACAACTACTTACCTTTGCTTGATCGTGGTTTCTTCAATAACCGGAGCGGCATATCGGAAGTGAACCTTTAACAGGAGCTTTTGAAGGAGTAGGCATGGATATGCGGACGCCTGATCCCTGTGGCGATTGTTTCTGGGTTGGCTTTCTCGAACATGGGACTTTGGTGAAGCAGTCCTTTTCCTTTTGCCATCTGTAAGTATACATAATAACGTTAAGTAAAAAGTGAGCTTACATTGCATTGCATAGGAAAGAGAAGGAAGTTGTTTTACCTTTCTTAGGCTCTCTCGAGGGGGCAGGGAGTGCTTTCGGTATCACGTCTGCTTTGGGAGCCGGATCTGTCACTTGTAGTTCTCGATCCAAGAATGACTCAGATCCTGACTTTTGGAAAAGGTACGGGAATGGTAGACGTTCCACCAATATACGAAATCAGGAGTGGCATATGCAGGTTTTGGCTCATATTCCGACACAGGAAGCTTCCGGTATATCCTCCGAATAACGATTTTCGACTCAGTGAAAGCTGAAGTGTCTGAGAGCTTGCAAGTGGCCTTGTCAGGTAAATAAGGAAAGGAGAAAGTATAAAGTGCTGGGACAGGAGTCCTTGAGTGAGCCCAAATTGCCGAGCGCAATATTGGGGGGAATAAATTTCAAAACCAGAGGCGAGCCTGCCCTTGAACGAGATCCTGACAGGGAGATCAATGGAAGTCAACATGGTCTGCCAGTACTCGCTGCGATTATTTGGAAAGCCGGGAAGGTGCCGGCGAAATTCAGGAGCAAGAAAAGGAGAAAAATCAAAAGCCTCTACATCAAAGGAATAGAGCTGAGTGATAAAATACCAAAAATAAGAAGGAAATTCGGTATCAAGAGGAAGGAGCTCCCGACTCAAAGCTCGGCAAGAGGGAGTGCTTGGTACAGAGACAGAAAGGGGCTGACCGAATTGGGATTCGGAGAACCATGAAGGAAAATAAAAAGCAGCCCAAATTTACAGAATCCAAGAGGGCCACCAAAACCCCAAGAACACCTGCAGAGGTGACTGAGGCAGCATGGGACAAGCCTCTATACAAAAGGCAAGGACAGTTTTACCAAGGGCTAACTTGGTCCCTACGGTTAAAGCGTGAGCTATGTACAGGAAATCTTTAGAAACCCTAATAACAGGATGACAAAAAAGGAATTTACACAGCCAGTAAAGCAAGAAGGCAGTGTGTTCTTCGTCAGTGACCTCTCCCTCCTTCTGGAAATACTTGCTCAAGAAAGTCCCATAGGACAAATCAGAATCTGTAAGTTGACGAAACTCTGGACAAGTGTTTGTTGGAAGAGTAGCAACGTCTTCCCCTAGAGGACTAAGACCAGTAATGCAGACAAGGTCAAGGAGGGTTACAGTCATTGGAGCAAAAGGGAAAAAGAAGCAGTTGGTGGATGAAGACCAGAAACTAGAAAGGGCACCGATCAGTTCAAGTTTAAGCGATAATCGAAGCAACAGAGACGAAGAGCATCATGAATCTGAAGCTCGTCCCAGAGGGTAGCCTTGGAGGCGTGAAGTCGGGAGTACCATTGGTAGAAAGATTGATCAAACGGGAAAAAGCCCTAAGACGGGAAGGTTGAGAAGTCCAATGGTAAGATTGAACAGGTGAATGATGAATAGGAAGGACTTCGGTTGGATGACGAGGGAAAACTTCAGAATAAACCTTCGGAATCAAAAAATGGTTGTAAAGAGCAGGACCTAAGACAAAGGAATCATTACCGTCGTCGTTCAGAAGAGAGAAGTAGTGGCGATCGTCCAAATCATCTGACTCCATGAACTCGAAAAAACGACCAAGAGCTGCTGCAGAAGAAAGGTGAAACTTGAGACGCCATTGGGATGAAAACAGAGGATTGGTGTAAGAACTGAGTAGAGCGCAAACGGAGGAAGACGGAAGAAGAAGAACAGACGAACGCAAAAGTGATTTGAAAGAAGACAAAAACTTGATTTTGTGGGGACAAAAGACTTTATAGCCGATACAAAAAGCTGAGATGACCTAGATTGGAAACGACGCGAAAGGTGTTTTTGGGACGAAAAGGTACGAGACGATGAATCATTTGTTTAAAAGAATTAAAGTTCCTTTAATTCTTTTAAAAGGGGCATATGTTGATACCGAAAAGTCGTTTCCTAACGGTTCGGTATGTTGGAAACGACATTGTGTAGAAAGACTTCATTAGTAGATCCCGAAATGCAGTAAAAACAAAATGACATACCGAATGGCACAATGGTGCTTTGTATTCGGGAAGGTTGAAAGAAAATACAGAGAGATACCAATGGAAGATGCAATGTGCATGTATTCGGTAAGCTCGAGCATGTGATACGAATATTATGTCCCGAAATTTGGAGATATATTCGGGAAGGTTGAAAGAAAGTACAGAGAGACACCGAATGGAGGAAGCAGTGTGCGTGTATTCGGTAAGCTCGAGCATATGATATGAATATTATGTCCCGAAATTCGAGATATGTGGAACAAAAATCATGGGCGTGAATAAGTTTTTGGAAGTTAAGGATGATATTCAAAAAGAACTCAACTGATCGTGCGGTTACAAGTGAAATCGAAAATGCTCTAATTTCCGTGGGCCAGTTGTGAAAATCGTGGGATGAGAAGAGACAAGTAGAGGCGCTAAAATTCAAAAGTTTGAAATCAAAAAATAACCGCTCATTTAGTTAGAAACGCGAGAGAATAAGTACCCAGAAGAAGGAAAAGCAAGGACTCTGACCGCAACACAAACCAGAAAAGTTACTCTGTTTCCTTAGAAGTGTTTTAGCTGTTCTTGTTATATAGTTGCCCTGCACTTTCAATTTCTTGTACTTTCAGATCTCAGTAATTTACTTCTCGTTCACAGCAAGTAGGAGTATTGTAATAGTAGATTGTCTAACTTTCGAAGTCTTTCCATCAACCATCGCCCAATCTACGCTGTTCATCCCATTTCTGCGTGAAAACAAAGCCACAAACCCGCACTAATAAAAACTGAAGGACGAATTTCGGTGAAAGATATTCCCGATACGAATCGCGCGAACATTGGTTGAGCGGAAAATGAATTCAAAGGAAAGTTTATGTGATCATAAAGAAATAAGATTCCTAGTAGGACACGTGAGATTAGCTTCTCTTGCCCTTTGTCGTCTTTCCCCTTCGGGCTTCGCTGGGACAAGCCCCCACTTTCTTCCATGTCGAGTTTCAGACTGCAAAAAATTTGATCACATGAATCTTCCCACCGGTAATTTTTCCCTCTCCCTACTGACTAGAACATTCAGCATCTTTCACCATCTCCCTACCAATAATTTCAGATTCTTGCATTTTCATGGAAAGTTCGAAATTTTGTGGGTGAGTGAAAGTGTAGTGGCAACTATCTTCATTAAACAGATGACTTGTCAAACAGAGCAAATGAAACACACCCGAAATCGCGCAGCATTTCGGTACCGACATAGTAGCTCGATCAAGATGGGATTTTGTCGTGTAAGCAACTGTCGCAAAATGCCAACGTGGGGTGTAACTTCCAAAATAGGTTTAAAAAAATTAACAAATTAGGGCGAATTTTTTTAATTAATCAAACAGGAAACCGTGCGGCAGTCTCAATGCCACACTAGGCCCATGCGGCAACAATAGGGCTACACAAGGTCCCGTGCGGCACTTATACTGCTGCATGGGGTCCCGTGTGGTAAGGACCAGTCCTTGCAACATTTTTTTAATTTCATATTTTTTAGGCGTTTCAAATTATTTTATATTTGTACAACTTTGTAAATATTTTTTTTTCTTTTGAAGATTTTTAATAATATAATTATCAATAATTAATTGAAAATTTTATTAAGATGTATGTAATTAATTTATTTAGTTGTAAATAATTAATAAAAAATAATCATAAAATAAAATTGGTAAGATATATAAAAATAACATAACCAAATTAAAAGAACATAAATAACAAGCTTAATAAATTAGTACCGCCGCACGAGGCCCATGTGGCAGCTCCTTTTTAATTTCATATTTTTTTACTTGTTTTTAATTATCTTATATTTATAACATTTTTATTTATATAACTTTATAAATACAATTTTTTCCTTTTGAAGCTCATTTTTTATAACACAATTATCAATAATTAATTGAAAATTTATTAATATATGTGTAATTAACTTGTTTAGTATGTAAATAATTAATAAAAAAATATTCACGGGGCTGGTGCTACAACATTTTTTTTAATTTCATATTTTTTTACATATTTTTATTTCTATAAATTTTTAAATATATTTTTTCCTTTTGAAGCTTATTTTTATAACATAATTATCAATAGTTAATTGAAAATTTTATTAAGACATATGCAATTAATTTATTTAGTGCGTAAATAATTAATTAAAAATATTCATAAAATAAAATTGGTAAGATATATCTAGATTAAAAGAATGTAGATAACAAACTTAATAAATTAATACCGCCGCACGGGGCCCATGCGGCAGCATTGTTTTAATTATATATTTTTTATGTGTTTTTCATTATTTTATATTTATAACATTTATATTTATACAACTTTGTAATATAATTTTTTTTCCTTTTGAAACTTATTTTTATAATATAATTATCAATAATTAATTGAAAATTTTATTGAGATATATTTAATTAATTAATTTAGTATGTAAATAATTAATAAAAAAATTCATGGGGACGATGCGGCGGCATTTTTTTTAATTTCGTATCTTTTTACGTGTTTTTATTTATTTTATATTTATAACATTTATATTTATATAACTTTGTAAATATATATTTTTTTCTTTTGAAGCTTTTTTATAACATAATTATCAACAATTAATTGAAAAATTCATTGAGAAATATGTAATTAATTTAATTAGTATGTAAATAATTAATAAAAAATACTCATAAAATCAAATTGGTAAGATACATGAAGATAACATGCCTAGATTAAAAGAACGTGGATAACAATCCATGAGTTAAAAAAATTCAGCAAATCAAAGTTGTAATAATAGATAACAATTCTCAACTATAATTATATTCATTGATGATATCATCCTTTTACGTGGCTTCTTGTTCCGTAATCAAGTCACCTCCGTTATTCAATAGGTCTAGTATTGTACGGAAAATGATGATGAGGTTCCGAATGAGTAGGATGTGCAGATGATGAAGGCATATCTTGTGATGGGAGGTGTGGTTGTGATGTGGATGCATCATAAAAGTGAGAAAATATGCCACGGTCAGACGGTCCATATCCTATTGTAGAAGGACATGGAAAAAGAGAAGGGAAATCGAATCCGTAAGAACTTGGAGAATTAGTTAAAATCTGGGATTGTCAATTGTCATGGAAGGCAAAATTGGATTTCTCATTAAATGAGCCGGCAAGTTGGCTGAACCCTAAAATGAACCCCGGAATGAAATCTATCGTATGATTGGCCAAGGAGTAGGGGATAGCATCATTAATTGGATGAGCGTGAGTGGTCCTCTAGGTCGATTGAATAGTGTTAGGTGGGTCATCCTCGTGCAGCCCAATGGATGCTGTTGTAAATGCTGATTGGAGTAGTGGAATCATTGTTATCTGCCTCTTCTCATTGAATGCATATATCATTACTCTAACTATCGTCGTTATAGCCCGCATATTCTCTTGAGATGGAGTGAAACTTAATTGTATAATTTGTCCCATGCTATCACTCTGTTCATGAAATCAAAGCCAATAGAAGTTATTAATTATCAATAACTTATGTTACTAAAAAAATTTAATGAAGTAAAAAGTATTTGCATGAATGGCTGCGCCTATTACACTTCCCTTGTAAGAAATCCACATCCGTGTATGTCTGTGATACCACTTCATATATTTCGAATGATAGTGAAATGGCTCTATTGCATGAACACCGTGGACTATATAGTCAAGATGACCATCTTATATATTAATCCATTGTTTATGCAAATCAGCCTAATTCTTTGTAAATTACCTTAATTTAATATCATGAAAGTCCGTATGATTACGGGGAATGTAGTATTGGTTGCTTAATGATCTGATCTAATGCCACTCAATGATGTGGAAACAAATGAGTGGGACACGAGCCATCTAGTTCTACTTACAGGCAATAATCTAGTAGAGTCTGGACAATATCATCGTAGGGCTCTCAAATAATTTGTTACCGTATTAAAACATATCAAATTAAATGAAGAATTAATTTAAAAGATAATATTACATTGAACTTGTAAGTTGCTATCATTACTTATACCTACGAATGCTATTATATCAAATTGGTAGCACAGACGTGGCAAAGTATGTGTGAGGATCCTTGTTATTTATCGAACTTGACTCCAGCTGTATAAACAAAAAATAAGAATAGTTACATATATATTATACGCACTGGAAAAAAATTTATGACTCATTAACTAATATATATATATATATATATATATATCACATATCGACTACCAAAAGGTACATTTGGTAAAGGATCATGGTTTTTGATAGATGGGGAAACACAACTGAAGTGATCCCACGCCCAAATCTACAATACATGTACGGCACCGCTGATTTGGTACGTTGATGGATCGGTTGCACTACATACCTCTCGATATAACCACGCAAGTACTGCTGAACCCAATTATATTGTGTAGGATCCTTGATGTGCTCTAGTGATGGAAGAGAAATTAAACTAACTCTAACACCTGAAAAGATAAATTCTTCAAGCAACTAGAGAATAAATGCTCTAACATACTGCAGTATGGTAACTTAATTAGTATCGTCAGGAATTACACCAAAACGTTCTCTCAACCAGCTTAACTTTACTATCAAATCACACAATTCGAGTTGGCACGCACCAAGTTGAAACTCACAAAGAGTGCCCCAATTCTTTTTAGTGGGTCTAGTAACAGCATTTCCATCTTTTTAGTGGGTCTAGTAACAGCATTTCCATCAATGGAAATCCTTGTTAAAATCACAATATCGTACAATATGATTGTGCATTCACCTTCTGGCATAACGAATGTGTGAGTCTCGATCTCCATTGCTTGACCAAAACTATAATCAAATGCTAATTAACTTGTCAAAATCCCATTGAATAAACTCTATAATATCCTGAATTCAAAGGTACGATACTATGCGATCATCAAGTTATTGTATATGTAGCGTCGATGCACCTAGTTGACATTTAAAAACTAATTCTCATATATCTATAAATGTTACATTAACCATTAGTAGCAATTTTGTTACGATATAGCTATTACAAATAACAGATCAACTGCTAAATTTCTTAATTATCTCAGTGTCTTATATGGCCTGTAATCTATGTCGAGCCTACCATGTAAGTAGCTAATCATCCTCACGTCCCCGTTGAATGTAGTTTCTTTATGTCATGTCTACAAATGGAACAAAGAAACTTAATAAATATGGCAATTGTGATATTATAACATTACAAAAAATTCATATATCTAATTGAAACAATTCACACAACTAAATTCAGTATGAAAATCAAATGTATTACATTTAATGGTCACACACTATATAAATTTAATCCCAAGCCGATCTGTATGCACAAGTTTGCCTGTTGTGTAATGGCTATGCATTGTGTTACTGCTCGCGTACTTCAGTCCATATCATTACGTATCCATAATACACAGGGCCTTTCTTTCTTCCTAATAGGGTTTGACTCTGGCACTAATAGCAGCTCGTCAGGTTCAGGCCAGTAAACATGATTCTCCAATGGATAAAATAAATACTTATAGCATCAAAGTGTTCTATCCAATATATAATTCATCTACATACGTATGGTAATCAATTGCATATTTTTGATATGCTGCAATTACGTGGGAACATGAAATTTTCATCTCTTGAAATTTTCTACATGTTCATGTTCGCAAGTGTAGGCGTACTATGTGTCTATGGCTCCTTGTCCTTCTGGATCTATTATATCTAGTTTTAACTTCAAAAAATTCTCTATTAGAGTTGAACCATGTCACATCATGCCTATTTACAGTTTGTTTATTTAGCTCGAGTGTGTCATCTGCAAATTGAGTATATACGTATCCATTGTCCTTTTGCCTTTTGTATGTCATTCTTCTGGTGTCAAAATAGTAGACCAACTGAAACAATATCTTATCCACCAGCACTGTTATTGGTAGAGCATAAAAATCTTTCAGCATCCTATTAACTGATTCAACTAAATTCATTATCATCAATCCATATCTCCTTCATTCAACATCATAAACATTCGTCCATTTCTTCCTTGGAATCTGGTTATACCATTCAAATGTTTGCGGATTCCACTCCCTAATTTGGTTCATGATGCGTAAGAACTTCTACTGTTGATTCTCGTAAACTGTACATTACAATAATAATAAGTACTTATAACACAAATTTATGAATGTGTCTTTTCCTCAAATTATGTAAATTTGAAAATTTATTTGCTATCTAAACAAGTCTTTATCCTTCGGCATTTTAAAATATTTATTATAGTTGCTGACAATTTGTCGAATATAATATCTATGGTGGCCATGTGGAGGACGCCACTCTTCTGTCTCTATTGCTTTCTGAATTTTGGTATGCCTATATAAGATTACACAAACATTTTCTCTAGTAGTGACATATTTCCGCAATAGATTCATAACTCAAATGTAATTGTCAATATTCTCCCGATTGACCACAACAAATGCCAACGAAAATGTATGATTGTTGCCATTAAATAAGGCTACACAAGGGAGCGTTCCTTGGTATATCCTATACAAAAAATTTCCGTTGACATATATCACAAGACAATAATTTTTGAAGCCTTTAATCATTTGCTTAAAAGTTTAGAACATTCGATTGAAAACCTTGCAACTTTGATCTATATTCATATAATCATCGATCACAAAATGAAAATCTAGGTTCATTAACTTTATTACATTTATATACTTTTTCAACTTACTATACCACTCATCCCATCCTCCAAAAGTTTTGGCAATCGTCTTTTGTTTAGCTACTTAGATTTTACGATAAGTAGATTTGAAACCCACATCGTCTTTAATCTTGGCTATTAGTAGCTTGATTTTGATATCTAGTTGGTCGGTAACCATTGCTTCTACCTGGCTCCAGACGTACTTTTGATCAAGTTGCCGATGATCTCTTGACATTTGAGGATTACTACATGTATGTGACCCACTATACTTAGTTATTTTCTATAACCCGATACTCGTATTTTAAATTACACGGAGCCTCCAACAACACGATCTACTTAGATTACCACATTTTATTGCATATATTGGCTTCTTTGTCTCATCACTAGGAAAGTAATGATTTTTTCTCAGAGAATACTCTTTCACAGCCAATTGCACCACATCCCGTGATGAAAATAACATCCTAATGTCAAAAATTTTTTATAGAATCAAATAACATGCGGCCCCGACTTGGCTCTTGTGTCTATTTGTATCATATAAAAGTCAATCTCTTAATAGTGCGATGGATGTACCAACGGTAAAATGAGATTACTGCAATAGGTGTTGTATTAAGCATCCATATTATCATCTCCGTCATCTCTTCATCACTGTCATCACTATTGATCCAAAAATCATTTTATTCATCATTATCATCATCATCATTATCATCATTATTATCGTACATCACGTATTGATTATCCAAACCAACGTCATCTTCACCAACATTGAAACCTCTCCCAGCTGAATTATTTTTTTTTTTGGTAAAGTCTCCCAGCTGAATTATTTATCACTTGATATTCCTCTAAAGTTGCCTAAAACTATAAAAATCCCATAGAACCAGGCTAAAATGCAAATTGTTAGATTATCTTAACTGTAGAATCATTATGCACCTCTACAATGTTATAGATAATACCACTGATTGTTAGAATCGGTTGTCTATACATCAAGCTATGAATATATTGATTTTCTATTATATTCAACTCGTGCTCAATCATGGCACGTAACTCATCAAATGTAGATATGTTTCTAAACTCAAACATAGCAAATTGTCCACTTCGTAATCATATCCATTTTTATTTCGTACTATTCTACCTCTCTAGTGTATAGTCACAAAAAATCTAGATGACATTCTGCTAAATAAAGAAATTATAAATTATTTTGCATCTACGATTTAATAAATATTTTCTCCTACGTATTAACAAATTAACATTATAAGTATCAATATAATAAATGAAATAATGCTACAATAAAATGAATAATAATAATATAATAAGTGATTTGAACCGGGCCATTTCCTAATTTTTTAGGCTTTTGGGAATTTTTGAAAATATTTAGAAAATTTTCCAATTTTTTGGACTTTTAGGAATTTTCCCTTTTTATTATTTTAAAATTTTAAGTATTTTTAATTTAAAAAAAAAGTGATTTGGATCGGGCCAGCAGACCTGGCATGTGCCAAGTGTATAACTTGGGCCCTAAGGGCCTAAGTTGATCTAATACAAAAAGTCACCCTTGGGCTAGGCTCAATTCTTGTATTTTTTTAATGATTTTTAAAAGGCATAAAGCAACCTATACATAACATAAAAACACAAAAATATTATAACTATTATCAAAACCTTAATTTTCGAGATTTTCTAGAATTTTTCTAGATTTTTGAAACGATTCACCCTTCGAGTGGCAAAATCAACATTTCAAGAAGAATTGGAGGCCAAAATCACAAAATATGGACTTGGCCAATTAAGCTTGACCATTTTCCATTTTCTAAAATTTTTTAGAAATTTTTTGAAATTTTTCGAGACAATTCCTCCTAAATATAGAATTACATTAAAAAAACTATCATTTCACCTAAACATACTCATTAAATCACGTTAACATTATGAGTATAAAAATAATGAATAAAATATAAAAATATAAAAAAATAAATAAATATTAATAATATAGCAAATTCAAATAAATGAACATGTATAAACAATAACAAAATAAATAATATCTATGTCTAAGAAATTGAGAAAAAATAACAACACAGAAAATTACCTCAAACTGTCAAATGAGAGCACGCACTAAGTAAGGACAAACCGTCGAGGTAGAG
>JAGVVM010019329.1:0-24730 GCA_019149425.1 Psidium friedrichsthalianum
AATGTGGGCCCGCATTCATTGAGAGCATGGCACTGCGTAATCAATCATGTGGCCCGAATGAGAGCATGGCATGCGTCACCAGAGATGAGATGTGACAAGAGAATGTGCCCCAGAGGCGTTGATACGTGGGGAAGTGGAGGAAAAATGGGGAAACCAACGTAAGGCGTCAGATACGCAGTTGAGGAAATGGCCGAATGGCTCTGTTGGGTGAGCCCTGATGGGATTCGGAGTGACGGATGGGCATGGTCCATTGGAATCTGTATGGCCGGTTGAGGCCTGAGTGTGATCCATAGGGATTCGATATGGCCGGTTGAGGCCGGTAACATTGCATATGGCATCTGATTAACATCTCTTGTGCCCGTCTGTATGATGTGAACTGTATTGCTATGAAATCGCACGTTTGTTTATGTTGGGGTCTGGTACCGAGGGGACTGAGAGTGTTGGAGCCCTGGACCGCGAACCTAGTCCACTGGATAGGACCGACCTCACTAGTATACGCTATCCTACGTTAGGATTAGTGGTGAGCTTATTGAGTTTCGACTCACGGGCGGTGGTTGCCCTTCTTTTACAGATCCAGGTCACCCGTGATGGCTGCACCGTCGATGCTTTTTGGGCTGCCAGTACAGATGGATACTGAGATTACCCTCCATTTTGATATGCACGCCACTTGTGGCATAGGCATGTGACTACTGTGTTAGTAGATCAGGGTGGACCTTATCTTGTACCCCATAGATACGAGGCCTGGTTTAGAGAGGGCCTGTATGCTTCGAGGGACCTCAGAGAGACTCCCCGATTCCCATGGAGGACGACCCGATCTTGTTGCAGCCAGCCGAGTATGGTGGCGAGGTGATCGACCCCGACCCACAGCAGGAGATGCCGTCCCCAGGACGTTCCGAGATCGATGGTCACGAGGAGGGTGACGCCATGGACATAGACGAGGAGGATCCAGAGGAGGACCCAGAGGAGGATCCCGAGGAGGAGCTTGAGGTGGACTGAGTCCCGCTGTTACTGGTCTAGATTTTGTGAGCGTAGATAGCATGACCAAAGATGAGGTTTTCTTTTGGGTCTGTACTTAACGCTCTATGTATATAAATATGGTATGTATTTCCTTTTGTAAAAGTGTTCTTGTCTTTCATACTACCCTATTATCTTGTGTATGCATGCATGTACAGAAGGCACGCTTCCGCAGGTTTCAGATAGTTGCCATTGTGCGCCAGCGTAGCTTGGCCGTGATGTACATCCTGGGCTGTCGCTACTCGTAGGCCAGGCGTACGCAGGGATTCGTTGATGTTTATGAACAGGGGTGTCGCGTGCTCGATTGGGGTTCGGGGCGTGACATCCCCGTTCGGGGCGTGATATCCCCATTCGGGCGTGACATCCCCACGGTGGACGGGAGAGAGGGTTGGCGTGCAAGGCTGGTTCCGAAGGTTCCAATAGCTTATCCAAGGCCTAAAACAATGATTCCACATGCCAATAGAAGTGAGAAACCGAATAGAGTAGGACGGGTTGGTCGGACCTCTCTTCGCGCGCGAAAGACGAACGGAATAACGAAGGGAAACGGGGGCTGGTCATGGCTAGAAATGGGCTCTCAAGAGTCCGAAAATGAGGGAAAATGTCACGCCCCGAACCCCAATCGAGCACGCGACACCCCTGTTCATAAACATCAACGAATCCCTGCGTACGCCTGGCCTACGAGTAGCGACGGCCCAGGATGCACATCGCGGCCAAGCTACGCTAGCGCACAATGGCGACTATCTGAAACCTGCGGAAGCGTGCCTTCTATACATACATATATGCACAAGATACAGGGTAGTATGAAAGACAGGAACACTTTTACAAAAGGTAATACAACATCATATATATATATAATCCAGCGTTAGATACAGACCCCAAAATAAAACCTCATCTATGGTCATGCCATCTACGCTCTCAAAATCTAGACCAGTAACAGCGGGACTCAGTCCACCTCAAGCTCCTCCTCGGGATCCTCCTCGGGGTCCTCCTCGGGGTCCTCCTCTGGATCCTCCTCATCTGTGTCCATGGCGTCACCCTCCTCGTGACCATCGATCTCGGAACGCCCTGGGGACGGCATCTCCTGCAGTGGGTCGGGGTTGATCACCTCGCCACCATACTCGGCTGGCTGCAACAAGATCGGGTCGTCCTCCATGGGAATCGGGGAGTCTCTCTGAGGTTCCTCGAAGCCATACAGGCCCTCTCTAAACCAGGCCTCGTATCTATGGGGTACAAGATAAGGTCCACCCTGATCTACTAACACGGTAGTCACATGCCTATGCCACAGAGTGGCGTGCATATCAAAATGGAGGGTAATCTCAGTATCCATCTGTACTGGCAGTCCAAAAAGCATCGGCGGTGCAGCCATCATGGGTGACCTGGATCTGTAAAAAGAAGGGCAACCACCGCCCATGAGTCGAAACTCAGCAAGCTCACCACTAATCCTAACGTAGGATAGCGTATACTAGTGGGGTCGGTCCTATCCAGTGGACTAAGTTCGCGGTCCAGGGTTCAGACACTCTCAGTTCCCTCGGTACCAGACTCCAACATAAACAAACGTGCGATTTCATAGCAATACAGTTCACATCATATAGACGGGCACAAGAGATGTCAATCAGATGCCATATGCAATGTTACAGGCCTCAACCGGCCATACAGATCCCAATGGATCATGCCCATCCGTCACTCCACATCCCATCAGGGCTCACCCAATAGTGCCATTCGGCCATTTCCTCAACTGCGTATCTGACGCCTTACGTTGGTTTCCCCCTTTTTCCTCCACTTCCCCGCGTATCAACGCCTCTAGGGCACATTCTCTTGCCACATCTCTGGTGACACATGCCATGCTCTCGATGTATGCGGGGCCCACATGATTGTAATCAGCCAATCAGACACAGAGCATGCATGAAATGGCACATAAACACAGCACAGAGCATATCAAGGGATCATCAAGGAATTACGTGCTCATCAAGCCGAACTATAGGAGAGCTAGCACCCCACAAACAGTTTCCCAACCAGACAGGCTCAAAAGCACATCTCGTACCATTTCACTAGTCAAGCCCATATAAATTGAAACCCTGTCTCAACGGACTCAATAACTCGGTCTAAGCCCAATCACCCATGTTAGTCCCCTGGGAGTTTGTTACCCACGACTAATGATTCAGTGATTTATTAATCCCTTGGTTACAGTTGAATTAGGCTCGGCTTGGTTTACGGCCCAATTAGAGGGTTCAAGTTCGAATGGGCCTAAAGCCCGATCTAAGGCCCAAGGCCCACCAAGGGTATATAGGTCCACTAAGGTAAGTCGGCCAATTATGAAGTTTTAAGCCCATTAGTCAGGTTGGGCCCATTAAGGTTCAAGGTTAAAAGAAATGGGTTAGGCCCATTAGGTTAAGTTGGGCTTATTAAATTAAGTTGGTCTAATTAATTAGGTTGGGCCCAATTAGTATCTGAGGCCCATTAACCAACCTTAGGCCCATGAGTTAATTCTAAGATTTAAAAGTATAATTTGGGCCCATTATTATAATTAGATTCGTGTAGGGCCCAAGCCCAATTTCACAAGTTAGTCGATTAAGCCCAATTAGACCATTTTAGGCCCATTTAGTCATTATAGGCCCATATGTATTAGTGGGCCTCATAAATTAAGTTTCAAGATCATAAATTTGGCCCATCAAATTCCAATTTTCGTCCAAATAGGCCCACCATTACAAATTGGATCCATTTAGTTTAGTTTAGGCCCGATTAGCATAAAATTAGAACCCCAAGGCCCATTATAATTTTCGGCCAATTAGATTTACACGCCCAATCACCAATTGCAGCCCATGTGTGTAATTTCAAGGCCCAAATTGATTTCCCACGCAGTCCACACGCACGGCCCATTTGCACACACAACTAATCCAAGGCCCATTAGGCTTAACTTCACACAATGCCCACTAATTACCTTAATTAGCCACTCCACATCCATCCACACATATACATACTAGCCTAAACTAGGATTAGGGGATGGAGCTTACTTAGATGAGGGCCGGGACGGACGGTGGCGGCTGGAATGGCGACGACGACGATGAGGGACACCGGGCGGCCGAACGGGTTCACGGCCGAACGGAAAGGGACGGCGACTTGGCGGCTGATCCGGCGTCCTTGCGGGGTTCCCGAGACCTATACGAGTCGGTTCTAGGGGTTAGATGAGCTGCTGGAGTGGCGGAACAAGCCGGAACGGCTCGAGCTCCTCCGGTGCGCCGCGACGACGACGACGACGGCGAGAGGAGAAAGGGCTGATTCGGGTATCAAACAGGGGAGTCAAGCCACGAAATTTTATGGGAAGGTAGCTAGGACACTTACCTAGGGACGGGACGAACGGTGGCGGTTGGCTCGGCCGGACGGCGATGGGGCAGCTGATGGCGTCGGGCGGTACGGCTGGAAAAACCCGGGAGAGAGAGAGATGGTGTCAAGGTCTGGTCGGCCCCAAGGGGTCTCACGGCCACGGCAACAAGAAGAGGATGGACAAGGGAGCCTCACCTAGACGCCGTGGAGGTTGAACGGTGGCGACGTCGGGCGGTGGCGGGCGGACGAGCGGCGGACGGTGGCGGAGCACGCGAGCGAGAGGGAGCCGTGAGGGGGAGTGTTCGGGAGAGAGGGAGGAGGTGATGGCCGAAGCAAATGGAGGGGAGGAGAGAGAGTGAGGGAGAGATTATACTAGCTAGAGTCCAAAATACAAGCTAGTGGGGTTGGTAATGGGATTTTGGATGTGAAATATGTACTTGATATGATGTGCCTTGGAATTTGTGCCTTGACATGATTGATTGATGTGATTGATTGACATGACACTTGATTGATTGATGTGAATCCGATTGATGTGACATCTGATTTGACTTGCCTCGATTTGCGTGCCAAATGCACCGATCGGGTCCCGAGCGCGAACGGGTTTTGAACTGGATTTGGTGTCGGTCCATCAATTCTATTCTCAAAAATCCTAATTTATCTAATTCTAAGGACTGAGCATTTACCGGGGGCATTTCGGTAATTTTCCATTCACGTCTTGCTTCTCGACGTGCACCGGCTGTCTGACCCTCAGACGACATTTCTGAAACTGAATCCATTTCTTCTTTGTGTTTATCTTTACTGATTCGATTATCCACCGTCGAATTTCATTTTGTGGTCAATTTCATTAAATACTGACCCTGTCTCAGTCTCAGACCAACGGGCGGCTGATTGGGAAAAATTCCCAGATAGCCTTTCCCCCTCGGTTGGTCAGCTCAGGGTAGCTAATCCTGAGTGAGCGTCGACCAGAGTGTATTAACGAAGCATTTCCATTCATTTAGAAATTCCGACAATTGGGTCGAATTTTCAGACTGTCACAGTGGTCGAGAGACCCGATCAGGAGCGGCTCCTGACAGGCTTCTAGTTGAGGTGGCGAACAGAGTGCCTTAGGTTGTGCATTGTCAGGGTGAGTCTAGGTGTCTTCCTAGTCCATTGCATTTAAAAAGCTGCAGCGAACTTTACATGCATATACATGTCAGTAGACGCGACAGTAGACGAAAGCTTGATTGATAGTTTTAGAGTTTCGAATTCCTGAATGGGAATTTTATTGGATATAGGTAAGAAGTAGACTAAAGGATGAGCAATAGGGGCAGAAGACCCAGTGCTGGAGCGTCGAGTTCAAGGGCTCCTGCACCTGAAGGAGACCCGAGAATAGAAGAGATGATGAGGGTGCTAACTGAAGTTAGCAATTTGATGGGTAGGCAAGCTGCTGAGAGAGCTGCCACTGTTGCCCAAGCAGCTGAGGCCGCCTTGGCCGCTGCAAATGGAGCCCATGGGGGCAATGGGCATGGCAATGGAGGACGTCAGACCCATCACATAGTAGAGCAGTTTCTGAAGCTGCAACCCTCGAAGTTTGATGGCACTGGAGGACCTGAGGTAGCTGCCTCGTGGATCGAGCAGTTGGAGAAGGCATTTACAGTGCTTGGATGCACCGATGAAGAGAAGGTCTCACTGGCGACCTATCAGCTCCAGAGCACTGGCAGATGATTGGTGGAAGGCCACCAGAGGACGAGTCTTTCCTGATGGGCATGAGGCCAAACTGGGCTGCTTTCTGCGCAGCATTCAATGGAAAATATTTCTCCGAAGCGGCCCAGGAGAGGAAAATGGAGGAATTTATCAACTTCGCCAAGGGTCAACGACAGTGGACCAGTATGAGGGCGAGTTTGCCTAGACTGTCACTATCGTTCGAAGGCTGATTGAGGACCCGTGGGACAAGGCCAGGAGGTTCAGAGAAGGGCTGAGGCCTGAGCTGAAGAGTATGATAATCGCTACTGGATTGAGGGACTACAACGAGATTTACGAGCGAGCTCTGGCAATAGAGCGAGACCTGCAGGAAAAGGCTGCCGCATCTGGATCGCGGTTCATGCCTGGAAGGGACTTCAGAAATTTCGGCAAGAGGCCGATGAGAGACAACAGGAGGTTCGTTCCACCTGCTAAGAGGACTCTGGGAAAACCACCTCACCTTGGAATCAAAACTGCCGTGACTGTGGCAGAAGGCATGGAAACAACCCTTGCCGGAAGAAGACGGGTGGATGTTTTGGCTGCGGACAGTTGGGACACCTCTAGAGGAACTGCACGAAGAATGATGGCCCAAGACCGCAGTTCCAACCGCAGCAGCAGCAGCAGGCTATGGCCGCCCCGCAAGGGATTCTGAACCGTCCACCTGCTCAAGGACGAGTATACGCATGGCGCGCAAGGATGCTGAAAACGCGCCAGGGGTGATCACACAGGTACCGTTTTCTCTCTGTGGTCATACCGCCTATGCCTTGTTTGATCCTGGTGCATCCCACTCATTTGTATCTGCAAACGTTTTACTGAGTTGGCTGGGTTAGATGCTAGACCATTGGATGTTGTGCTGCATGTAACCACCCTGTTGAAGGATAGAGTAATTATTGTGCTAGGGTGTAAGGGGTGTAAGTTAGCCCTGGGTGATAGAGTGGAGGAAATCGATCTAGCCGTTTTACCCATGTTTGATTCGACATAATTGTTGGCATGGATTGGTTAGTTTAGACATGGGCAGTTTAGACTGTAGTAGAAGTGTGATACAGCTAAACCAGTAGGTCACCCTCGTATGAATTTAAGGGAAATCGAGGAGGAACGTCGATCCCTTGGATTTCGGCACTAGAAGCAACCAAGCTGATGGATCAGGGTTGCCTAGGATTTTTGGCATCAGTGATAGATCCCTCGGCTCAAGAAGTAAAGCTAGAAGAGGTGCCTGTAGTGAGAGAATAACCACCGATGTATTTCCTCAGGAGTTGTCTGTGTTGCTACCAGAGCGTGAAGTGGAATTTGTGATTGAGTTTGGCACCTGGAACTGAGCCAATCTCAAAAGCACCTATAGGATGTCGTTGTCTGAGTTGAAGGAGCTGAAGGTACAGATGCAAGAGCTACTGGACAAAGGATTTATCCGCCCCAGTGCTTCACCGTGGGGAGCTCCGGTGCTATTTGTTAAGAAGAAGATGGCACGTTGAGGCTGTGTATAGACTACAGACAACTGAACCAAGTGACGATCAAGACAAGTATCCTTTCCAAGGATTGATGATCTATTTGATCAACTAGAAGGAGCATGTGTGTTCTCTAAGATAGACCTAAGGACAGGCTATCACCAGCTAAGGATCAAGAAGGAGGATATCCCGAAGACTGCCTTTAGGACAAGATATGGGCATTACGAGTTCACCGTCATGCCATTTGGATTGACAATGCCCCAGCTGCATTTATGGATATGATGAATCGTGTATTCAAGGAGTTTCTGGACCAGTTCGTAATAGTCTTCATCGATGATATTCTGGTATACTCGAAGAGCTCTGAGGACCATGAGCAGCAATTGAGGACCGTTTCTACAGACCTTAAGGGAACACTCACTGTATGCGAAGTTTAGTAAGTGCGAGTTTTGGCTGAGCAGAGTGGCGTTCCTTGGACCCATCATATCTGGAGAAGGAATATCGGTGGATCCAACTAAGATCGAAGCAGTAGAGAAGTGGCCGAGGCCTACAACCGTGACTGAGGTACGAAGCTTCCTTGGATTAGCTGGGTATTACGACGCTTCGTGGAAAGGTTCTCCGCGATAGCCGCTCCGATGACAGGTTGTTGAAGAAGGAGTCGAAGTTTGACTGGAATGCAAAGTGCGAGGGAAGTTTTCAGGAGTTGAAGGATAGGCTGATTTTCGCGCCAGTATTGTCACGCCCCGAACCCCAATCGAGCTCGCGACATCCCTGCTCATATCGTGAAGAACCCTGCGTACGCCTGGCCTACGACTAGCGACGGCCCAGGATGCACATCGCGGCCAAGCTACGCTAGCGCAAAACGACAACGATCGGAAACCTGCGGAAGCGTGCCTTCTACGCATGCATACAAGCACAAGAATATAGGGTAGTATGAAAAGACAAGAACACTTTTACAAAAGGAAACAACATCACATATATATATAATCGAGCGTTAAGTACAGACCTCCAAAGAAAACCTCATCCTATGGTCACGACACCTACGCTCTCCGCTATCTCCAAAATCAGACCAGTAACAGCAGGACTCAGTCCTCCTCAGGCTCCTCCTCGGGATCCTCCTCGGGGTCCTCCTCTGGATCTCCTCGTCAGTGTCCATGGCGTCACCCTCCCTCGTGACCGTCAATCTCAGAACGTCCTGGGGACGGCAACTCCTGTAGTGGGTCGGGGTCGATCACGTCGCCACCATACTCAGCTGGCTGCAACAGGTTAGGATCGTCCTCCATAGGGATCGGAGAATCTCTCTGGGGTCCCTCAAGCCATACAGGCCCTCCCTATTGTCACGCCCCGAACCCCAATCGAGCCCGCGACATCCCTGCTCATATCATGAAGAACCCTGCGTACACCTGGCCTACGAATAGCGACGGCCCAGGATGCCATCGCGGCCAAGCTACGCTAGCGCAAAAAGACAACAATCTGAAACCTGCGGAAGCGTGCCTTCTACGCATGCATACAAGCACAAGAATGTAGGGTAGTATGAAAAGACAAGAACACTTTTACAAAAGGAGACAACATCATATATATAAAGTCAAGCGTTAGATACAGACCCCAAAAGAAAATCCAACTATGGTCAAGACATCAACGCTCGCTCAAACTCCAAAAGATCCTAGACCAGCAGCAGTGGAACTCAGTCCTCCTCAAGCTCCTCCTCGGGATCCTCCTTGGGGTCCTCCTCATCAGTGTCCATGGCGTCACCCTCATCATGGCCGTCAACCTCAGAACGTCCTGGGGATGGCAACTCCTGCAGTGGATCGGGGTCGATCACCTCGCCACCATACTCGGCTGGCTGTAACAAGATCGGGGTCGTCCTCCATAGGGATAGGGGAGTCTCTCTGAGGTCCCTCAAAACCATACAGGCCCTCTCTATACCATGCCTCGAATCTATGGGGTACAAGGTAGGGTCCACCCTGATCTACTAGTACAGTCGTCACATGCCTATGCCACAGCGTGGCGTGCATATCAAAATGGAGGGTGATCTGGGTATCCATCTGCACTAGCAGTCCAAAAAGCATCGGTGGTGCAGCCATCACGGGTGACCTGGATCTGTAAAATGAAGGGCAACCACCGCCCGTGAGTCGAAACTCAATAAGCTCACCACTAATCCTAGCGTAGGATAGCGTATACTGGAGGGGTCGGTCCTATCCAGGGGGTTAGGTTCGCGGTCCAGGGTTCAGACACTCTCAGTTACCCTCGGTACCAGACCCCAACATATATAGACAAACGTGCAATTCGTAGCAATACAGTTCATATCATACAGACGGGCACAAGAAACAGTCAAACATGATGCCTTATGCAAACTGAAACAGGCCTCAACCGGCCATAACGAATCCCAATGGATCATGCCCGTCTATCACTCCAATTCCCATAAGGGCTCACCCAACAGTGCCACTCGGCAAATTTCCTCAACTGCGTATCTGACGCCTTACGTTGTTTTTCTCCTTTTCCTCCCCTTTTCCTCCATTTCCCCGCGTAACAACTGTCACGCCCCGAACCCCAATCGAGCCCGCGACACCCCTGTTCATAAACATCACGAAACCCTGCGTACACCTGGCCTACGATTAGCAACGGCCCAGGATGCCCATCGCGGCCAAGCGACGCTAGCGCAAAACGACAACAATCTAAAACCTGCGGAGCGTGCCTTCTATACATGCATTCATACACAAGATGATAGGGTAGTATGAAAGGACAAGAACACTTTTACAAAGGTGATACATCATCATATAGATATAATCAAGCGTTAGATACAGACCCCAAAAGAAAACCTCATCTATGGTCATGCTATCTATGCTCTCAAAATCTAGACCAGTAACAGCGGGACTCAGTCCACCTCTAGCTCCTCCTCGGGATCCTCCTCTGGGTCCTCCTCTGGGTCCTCCTCATCTGTGTCCATGGCATCGCCCTCCTCGTGACCATCAATCTCGGATCGTCTAGGGGACGGCATCTCCTGCAGTGGGTCGGGGTCGATCACCTCGCCACCATACTCGCTGACTGCAGCAAGATCGGGTCGTCCTCCATGGGAATCGGGGAGTCTCTCTGTGGTCCCTCGAAGCCATACAGGCCCTCTCTAAACCAGGCCTCGTATCTATGGGGTACAAGATAAGGTCCACCCTGATCTACTAACACGGTGGTCACGTGCCTATGCCACAGAGTGGCGTGCATATCAAAATGGAGGGTGATCTCAGTGTCCATCTGTACTGGCAGTCCAAAAAGCATCGGCGGTGCAGCCATCATGGGTGACCTGGATCTGTAAAAGAAGGGCAACCACCGCCTGTGAGTCGAAACTCAGCAAGCTCACCACTAAGCCTAACGTAGGATAACGTATACTAGTGGGGTCGGTCCTATCCAGTGGACTAGGTTCACGGTCCAAGGCTCAGTCACTCTCAATTTCTACGGTACCAAACCCTCAACACGAAAATAGATAGGCAAGGCATATCGATGCAATTCACAAGATACAGACAGGCAATAACAGCAGTCAATCACAATGCCATATGCAAATGGAATAGGCCTCACTCGGCCATGTCGGTTCCCAGTGGAATGCCCGTCATGCCGTCTATCGCTCCAATTCCCATCAGGCCCCATTCTCAGCCATTCGGCAATACCACACTGCGTCTCGAACGCCTACGTACGTTGGTCTCCCTTTTTTCTCCATTTCCCCTCTGGGCACATTCTCACGTCACATCTCTGGTGACTCATGCCATGCTCTCAATGTATGCAGGGCCACATGATTGCAATCAGGAAATCAGACATAGAGCATGCATGAAATGGCATAGGTTGTACAAGTACAAAACACATCAAGCACCATCACCATTCACGCCGTGCTCATCAGCTAAGCCATACGAGATTCAAAGGGGCCCACGCACATTGAGAGCATGGCATGAGTCACCAGAGATGTGACGTGAGAATGTGCCCAGAGGGGAAATGGAGAAAAAAGGGAGACCAACGTAAGGCGTTCGAGACGCAGTGTGGTATTTGCCGAATGGCTGAGAATGGGCCCTGATGGGAATTGGAGCGATAGACGGGCATGTTCCACTGGGAACCGACATGGCCGAGTGAGGCCTATTCCATTTGCATATGGCATTGTGATTGACTGCTGTTATTGCCTGTCTGTATCTTGTGAATTGCATCGATATGCCTTGCCTATCTATTTTCGTGTTGAGGGTTTGGTACCGTAGAAATTGAGAGTGACTGAGCCTTGGACCGTGAACCTAGTCCACTGGATAGGACCGACCCCACTAGTATACGTTATCCTACGTTAGGCTTAGTGGTGAGCTTGCTGAGTTTCGACTCACAGGCGGTGGTTGCCCTTCTTTTACAGATCCAGGTCACCCATGATGGCTGCACCGCCGATGCTTTTTGGACTGCCAGTACAGATGGACACTGAGATCACCCTCCATTTTGATATGCACGCCACTCTGTGGCATAGGCACGTGACCACCGTGTTAGTAGATCAGGGTGGACCTTATCTTGTACCCCATAGATACGAGGCCTGGTTTAGAGAGGGCCTGTATGGCTTCGAGGGACACAGAGAGACCCCCGATTCCCATGGAGGACGACCGATCTTGCTGCAGTCAGCCGAGTATGGTGGCGAGGTGATCGACCCCGACCCACTGCAGGAGATGCCGTCCCCTAGACGATCCGAGATTGATGGTCACGAGGAGGGCGATGCCATGGACACAGATGAGGAGGACCCAGAGGAGGACCCAGAGGAGGATCCCGAGGAGGAGCTAGAGGTGGACTGAGTCCCGCTGTTACTGGTCTAGATTTTGAGAGCATAGATAGCATGACCATAGATGAGGTTTTCTTTTGGTCTGTATCTAACGCTTGATTATATCTATATGATGATGTATCACCTTTTGTAAAGTGTTCTTGTCCTTTCATACTACCCTATCATCTTGTGTATGAATGCATGTATAGAAGGCACGCTTCCGCAGGTTTTAGATTGTTGTCGTTTTGCGCTAGCGTCGCTTGGCCGCGATGGGCATCCTGGGCCGTTGCTAATCGTAGGCCAGTGTACGCAGGGTTTCGTGATGTTTATGAACAGGGGTGTCGCGGGCTCGATTGGGTTCGGGGCGTGACAGTTGTTACGCGGGAAATGGAGGAAAAGGGAGAAACCAACGTAAGGCGTCAGATACGCAGTTGAGGAAATTTGCCGAGTGGCACTGTTGGGTGAGCCCTTATGGGAATTGGAGTGATAGACGGGCATGATCCATTGGGATTCGTTATGGCCGGTTGAGGCCTGTTTCAGTTTGCATAAGGCATCATGTTTGACTGTTTCTTGTGCCCGTCTGTATGATATGAACTGTATTGCTACGATTGCACGTTTGTCTATATATGTTGGGGTCTGGTACCGAGGGTAACTGAGAGTGTCTGAACCCTGGACCGCGAACCTAACCCCCTGGATAGGACCGACCCCTCCAGTATACGCTATCCTACGCTAGGATTAGTGGTGAGCTTATTGAGTTTCGACTCACGGGCGGTGGTTGCCCTTCATTTTACAGATCCAGGTCACCCGTGATGGCTGCACCACCGATGCTTTTTGGACTGCTAGTGCAGATGGATACCCAGATCACCCTCCATTTTGATATGCACGCCACGCTGTGGCATAGGCATGTGACGACTGTACTAGTAGATCAGGGTGGACCCTACCTTGTACCCCATAGATTCGAGGCATGGTATAGAGAGGGCCTGTATGGTTTTGAGGGACCTCAGAGAGACTCCCCTATCCCTATGGAGGACGACCCGATCTTGTTACAGCCAGCCGAGTATGGTGGCGAGGTGATCGACCCCGATCCACTGCAGGAGTTGCCATCCCCAGGACGTTCTGAGGTTGACGGCCATGATGAGGGTGACGCCATGGACACTGATGAGGAGGACCCCAGAGGAGGATCCCGAGGAGGAGCTTGAGGAGGACTGAGTTCCACTGCTGCTGGTCTAGGATCTTTTGGAGTTTGAGCGAGCGTTGATGTCTTGACCATAGTTGAGATTTTCTTTTGGGGTCTGTATCTAACGCTTGACTTTATATATATGATGTTGTCTCCTTTTGTAAAAGTGTTCTTGTCTTTTCATACTACCCTACATTCTTGTGCTTGTATGCATGCGTAGAAGGCACGCTTCCGCAGGTTTCAGATTGTTGTCTTTTTGCGCTAGCGTAGCTTGGCCGCGATGTGCATCCTGGGCCGTCGCTATTCGTAGGCCAGGTGTACGCAGGGTTCTTCATGATATGAGCAGGATGTCGCGGGCTCGATTGGGGTTCGGGGCGTGACAATAGGGAGGGCCTGTATGGCTTTGAGGGACCCCAGAGAGATTCTCCGATCCCTATGGAGGACGATCCTAACCTGTTCAGCCAGCTGAGTATGGTGGCGACGTGATCGACCCCGACCCACTACAGGAGTTGCCGTCCCCAGGACGTTCTGAGATTGACGGTCACGAGGAGGGTGACGCCATGGACACTGACGAGGAGGATCCAGAGGAGGACCCCGAGGAGGATCCCGAGGAGGAGCCTGAGGAGGACTGAGTCCTGCTGTTACTGGTCTGATTTTGGAGATAGCGAGAGCGTAGGTGTCGTGACCATAGGATGAGGTTTTCTTTTGGAGGTCTGTACTTAACGCTCGATTATATATATATGTGATGTTGTTTCCTTTTGTAAAAGTGTTCTTGTCTTTTCATACTACCCTATATTCTTGTGCTTGTATGCATGCGTAGAAGGCACGCTTTCCGCAGGTTTCCGATCGTTGTCGTTTTGCGCTAGCGTAGCTTGGCCGCGATGTGCATCCTGGGCCGTCGCTAGTCGTAGGCCAGGCGTACGCAGGGTTCTTCACGATATGAGCAGGGATGTCGCGAGCTCGATTGGGGTTCGGGGCGTGACAAATACTGGCGCGAAAATCAGCCTATCCTTCAACTCCTGAAAACTTCCCTCGCACTTTGCATTCCAGTCAAACTTCGACTCCTTCTTCAACAACCTTGTCATCGGAGCGGCTATCGCGGAGAACCTTTCCACGAAGCGTCGGTAATACCCAGCTAATCCAAGGAAGCTTCGTACCTCAGTCACGGTTGTAGGCCTCGGCCACTTCTCTACTGCTTCGATCTTAGTTGGATCCACCGATATTCCTTCTCCAGATATGATGTGTCCAAGGAACGCCACTCTGCTCAGCCAAAACTCGCACTTACTAAACTTCGCATACAGTGAGTGTTCCCTTAAGGTCTGTAGAACGGTCCTCAATTGCTGCTCATGGTCCTCAGAGCTCTTCGAGTATACCAGAATATCATCGATGAAGACTATTACGAACTGGTCCAGAAACTCCTTGAATACAGATTCATCATATCCATAAATGCAGCTGGGGCATTTGTCAATCCAAATGGCATGACGGTGAACTCGTAATGCCCATATCTTGTCCTAAAGGCAGTCTTCGGGATATCCTCCTTCTTGATCCTTAGCTGGTGATAGCCTGTCCTTAGGTCTATCTTAGAGAACACACATGCTCCTTCTAGTTGATCAATAGATCATCAATCCTTGGCAAAGGATACTTGTTCTTGATCGTCACTTGGTTCAGTTGTCTGTAGTCTATACACAGCCTCAACGTGCCATCTTTCTTCTTAACAAATAGCACCGGAGCTCCCCACGGTGAAGCACTGGGGCGGATAAATCCTTTGTCCAGTAGCTCTTGCATCTGTACCTTCAGCTCCTTCAACTCAGACAACGACATCCTATACGGTGCTTTTGAGATTGGCTCAGTTCCAGGTGCCAACTCAATCACAAATTCCACTTCACGCTCTGGTAGCAAACCAGACAACTCCTGAGGAAATACATCGGGGTATTCTCTCACTACAGGCACCTCTTCTAGCTTTACTTCTTGAGCCGAGGATCTATCACTGATGCCAAAAATCCTAGGCAACCCTGATCCATCAGCTTGGTTGCTTCTAGTGCCGAAATCCAAGGGATCGACGTTCCTCCTCGATTTCCCTTAAATTCATACCGAGGGTGACCTACTGGTTTAGCTGTATCACACTTCTACTACAGTCTATAACTGCCCCATGTCTAACTAACCAATCCATGCCAACAATTATGTCGAAATCAAACATGGGTAAAACGGCTAGATCGATTTCCTCCACTCTATCACCCAGGGCTAACTTACACCCCTTACACCCTAGCACAATAATTACTCTATCCTTCAACAGGGTGGTTACATGCAGCACAACATCCAATGGTCTAGCATCTAACCCAGCCAACTCAGTAAAACGTGCAGATACAAATGAGTGGGATGCACCAGGATCAAACAAGGCATAGGCGGTATGACCACAGAGAGAAACGGTACCTGTGATCACCCCTGGCGCGTTTTCAGCATCCTTGCGCGCCACTGCGTATACTCGTCCTTGAGCAGGTGGACGGTTCAGAATCCCTTGCGGGCGGCCATAGCCTGCTGCTGCTGCGGTTGGAACTGCGGTCTTGGGCCATTCTTCGTGCAGTTCCTCTAGAGGTGTCCCACTGTCCGCAGCCAAACATCCACCCGTCTTCTTCCGGCAAGGGTTGTTTCCATGCCTTCTGCCACAGTCACGGCAGTTTTGATTTCCAAGGTGAGGTGGTTTTCCCAGAGTCCTCTTAGCAGGTGGAACGAACCTCCTGTTGTCTCTCATCGGCCTCTTGCCGAAATTTCTGAAGTCCCTTCCAGGCATGAACCGCGATCCAGATGCGGCAGCCTTTTCCTGCAGGTCTCGCTCTATTGCCAGAGCTCGCTCGTAAATCTCGTTGTAGTCCCTCAATCCAGTAGCGATTATCATACTCTTCAGCTCAGGTCTCAACCTTCTCTGAACCTCCTCGCCTTGTCCCACGTATCCTCTATTAGCCTTCGAGCGAACTTGGACAGTCTGGCAAACTCGCCCTCGTATTGGTCCACAGTCAATGATCCTTGGCGAAGTCTGATGAACTCTCCATCTTCCTTTCCTGGGCTGCTTCGGAGAAGTATTTTCCATTGAACGCTGCGCAGAAGGCAGCCTAGTTTGGCCTCATGCCATCAGGAAAGACTCGCCCTCGGGTGGCCTTCCACCAGTCGTCAGCTGTGCTCTGGAGCTGATAGGTCGCCAAGGAGACCTTTTCTTCATCAGTGCATCCAAGCACGGTAAATGCTTTCTCCAACTGCTCGATCCACGAAGCAGCTACCTCAGGTCCTCCAGTGCCATCAAACTTCGAGGGTTGCAGCTTCAGAAACTGCTCCACAATGTGATGGGTCTGACGTCCTCCATTGCCATGCCCATTGCCCCTATGGGCTCCATTTGCAGCGGCCTCAGCTGCTTGGGCAATAGTGGCAGCTCTCTCAGCAGCTTGCCTACCCATCAAATTGCTAACCTCAGTCAGCACCCTCATCATTTCCTCGATCCTTGGGTCTCCTCAGGTGCAGGAGCCCTTGAACTCGACGCACCAGCACTGGGTCTTCTGCCCCTATTGCTCATCCTACTAGTTCCTTCTTACCTAAAATCAAACGAAATTCCCATTCAGGAATTCGGAACTCTAAAACTAGCAATCAAGCTTTCGCCTACTGTCGCGTCTACTGACATGTACATGCATGTAAAGTTCGCTGTCAGCTTTTTCAATGCAATTGGACTCGGAAGACACCTAGACTCACCCTGACGATGCCCAACCCAGGCCGCTCTGTTCGCCACCTCAACTAGAAGCCTGTCGGGAGCCGCTCCTTGATCGGGTCTCAGCCCCGGCGACCACTGTAACAGTCTGAAGATTCGACCCAAATTGTCAGAATTTCTAAATGAATGGAAACACTTCATTAATACACTCTAGTCGACGCTCACTCAGGATTAGCTACCCTGAGCTGACCAACCGAAGGGAAAACGGTTACCCAGCCCAATAAAATATGATGCATGCGCTTTTCAAACCCCAAAGCTTCATTTTAAATCGATTTCATTTTAAACCATTTTGCTTTCAATGCAGAAATCATGCAATGCATGATGGTCAAGCAGCGCGCGACAGCTGACTAGGCATACAAACACATGCAGTACTAACTTGCAACTAGTCAACCAGCAATCAGCACTCAAGCACCCAACTCATGGGGCTATGCTTTAGAACCTTACCTCAGGTCCTGACGCATCTGCAGATTAGTTTAGAACATCATAGTCCATAGTCTACACTAGACTAACCATCTAACTCTGCAAGCACATGCGCCAATCAATTCATGCATTCTACCCTTCCTGATCCTTAGGTCTAGGGTCTGTCTAGCTAACTACCCCAAAATCATCAGCCTTATCACTCCAATCCTCGAACAGTCTCGTATCGAGCTGACCTTGCTCTGATACCACTCGAACGGGATGTCACGCCCCGAACCCCGATCGAGCTCGCGACATCCCGCTCCTACCTTAAGTTCCTGCACTCGCCTGGTTACGTACGCGACGGCCCAGGGAGTCTCTTCGTCGCAACCAGACGACGCGTCCATCAAAACATCCTACGAACCTGCGGAAGCGTGCCTCCTAACCATACATTCATGCATACAACAGAGGGGTAGTACGAACAAAGGGCAACAACAACTCATATATATGATGAGCGTTAAATACAGACACACTCACACTATCTCCAAAAGTCTAAACCAACAACAGTAGGACTCAGTCCTCCTCAGGCTCCTCCTCGGGATCCTCCTCGGGGTCCTCTTCCGGATCCTCCTCTGGGTCCTCCTCGGTCGGTGTCCATGGCATCACCCTCCTCATGGCCGTCAATCTCGGAACGCCCTGGGGACGGCAACTCCTGCAGCGGGTCGGGATCGATCACCTAGCCACCATACTCAGCAGGCTGCAGGAAGAACGGGTCCTCCTCCATAGGGATCGGAGAGTCCCTCTGGGGTCCTCAAAACCATAAAGGCACTCTCTAAACCACGCCTCGAACCTATGGTGGTACAAGGTAGGATCCACCTGATCCACTAGTACAGTCGTCACGTGCCTATGCCACATCACGGTATGCATATCCAAATGGAGGGTGACCCTGGGTATCCACTGCACTGGTATCCAAAAAGCATAGTGCGCTGCCATCACGAGGATGTCACGCCCCAAGCCCCTCTCGAGCCGCGACATCCCGCTCATACATTTAATTTCCTTGCGCTCGCCTGGTTTACGATACGCGACGGCCCAGGGAGTCTCTTCGTCGCAACCAGACGACGCGTCCATCAACAATCCTACGAACCTGCGGAAGCGTTACCTCCTAACCATACATTCATGCACACAAAACAGAGGGGTAGTACGAAAAAGGGGCACAAAACATCAATATATACATATATGAGCGTTAAGTACAGACCCCCAAAAGAAAATCACAAACCTACGGTCAAGACACCTACGCTCACACTATCTCCAAAAGTCTAAACCAGCGACAGTAGGACTCAGTCCTTCCTCAGGCTCCTCTCGGGGTCCTCTTCCGATCCTCCTCTAAGTCTTCCGTCCCCCCTCGTCGGTGTCCATGGCATCACCCTCCTCATGGCCGTCAACCTCTGAGCGTCTGGGAGACGGCAACTCCTGCAGCGTGTCGGCGATCGATCACCTGGCCACCATACTCAGCAGGCTGCATGAAGAACGGGTCCTCCTCCATAGATCGGAGAGTCCCTCTGGGGTCCCTCAAAACCATAAAGGGCCCTCTAAACCACGCCTCGAACTATGGGGTTACAAGGTAGGGTCCACCCTGATCCACTAGTACAGTTGTCACGTGCCTATGCCACATCGCAGCATGCATATCAAAATGGAGGGTGACCTGGGTATCCATCTGCACTGGTATACCAAAAAGCATAGGGGGCGCTGCCATCACGGGTGTCCTGGATCTGAAAAAGAAGGGCAACCACCGCCTGAGTCGAGGACTCAGCAAGCTCACCACTAATCCTAGCTTAGGATAGAGTATACTAGTGGGTTGGCTCTATATCCAGTAAACTAGGGTTTGTGGTCCAAGGTTCAGACACTCTCAGTTACCCTCGATACCAGACCCCCAACGCATAAGCAAACGCGCAAAGCATAACAATGCAGATCATACAACACAGACGGGCAAGAATAAACAGTCAGCCATAATGCCATATGCCAATGATGCAGGCCTCAATCGGCCATAACGGATCCCAATGTATCATGCCCGTCTATCTCTCCAATTCCCATTAGGGCTCATCCAACAGTGCCACTCGGCAATTGCCACAACTGCGTTTCTAACGCCTTATGTTGGTTACTCCCTTTTCTCTCCATTTCCCCGCGTATCAACGCCTCTGGGGCTCCTTCTCATGTCACATCTCTGGTGACTCATGCCATGCTCTCAATGTATGCGGGGCCCAAATAGTCGCAAGCAGCGATTCAATCACAGAGCATGCATGCAGTAGTACATAAATATTGGAACAGAGCACATCAAAGAATCATACGAGCAACTCATTACGTTGCCAAAATAGGTATCACGTAGGCCCAGTGCTCTACAATCAGTTCCCCAAGTAAACCCAACCTGTTTAGCATTATCTCAGGAACCCACTAAATTGGAACTCGATCCAGACAATCCCAGCAATCCAGTCGAACCCAGTAGCTAAGGTTAGTTCCCAGGGAATTAGTAACCCATGATTAATGATTTAGTGTTTTAAATAAACCTTTGAGTTTAATTAAATTAGGCTTAGCTTAGGTTAGGACCTAATTAGTTTATTTAGGTTCGAGTGGGCCTAAGGCCCGTTCTAAGGTTCAAGGCCCATAATTTATCTCCTAAATTAAAATATATAATTCGGTCCATTAATATGTTAAATTCGTGCAAGGCCCAAAGCCATTTCTAAAGGTTAGCCTATTAAGCCCAATTTGACCATTTTAGGCCCAATTTGTTATCCTAAGCCCATGTATATTATTGGGCCTTATATTTCATATCCAAGACCATAATCAAGGCCCAATTTAATTAAAAATTTCGTCCAATTACAAGGCCCATTAAAAACACCTAGGCCCAATAGTTTATATTTGCTCATTTAAGCTTAAAATGGGTCCCCAAGCCCATTAACATCACATGGTCCACCTTTCACACGCTTAAGCCCAAGATTTACAGCCCCAATTAACCATTTTGAGGCCCAAATTAAATCTGAATTTTCGTTTTTCAAGAAGCCCAATGAAATAGGTTAGGCCCATAAGCTTGTATTAGGTTAGTTTAGCCTAAATTGAGCCCCTAAGCCCATTAGCACCCCTAGGCCCACTATCCTCAAGCCTAACCTCCTTGATTGCAGCCCACATCCTTTATTTCCAAGCCCATTTCAATTCCTCAAGCCCACACATAAGGCCCGGCCAACTAATACTCAATTTAGTCTTATAGAAACCTACCATAATCACCCATTATTCATGCTAATCCTCATTATCAGCCCCTAATACACAGAATCACACATGTATACAACAAGCCTAGACCAAGATTAGAAGTGGAGCTTACTTGGAATTGGATGAAACGAAGATGAAGTGAGCAAGCCTAAAATGGCCGTGCAAGAGTCCACGATCCAAGAGGGAGAGGGCGACGGGTGTGGGCTGTTTCGGTGGCCTCCACGGGCTGTCCAAGCCTGATATAGAAGTCTTAGACCATTAGAGGGGCGTGGGAACGTGTAGGACTAACCATGAGGGCCGGTGTTCCAACGGTGCGACGAAAGACAAACGGAACAATGAAGGAAGAGGGGACTGGTTCGGGTATCAAAGGGAGGTTTCAAGCCATGAAACTCATGGGAAGGGTTGCTAGAAGACTTACCTACACAAGGACGAGGCTGGTAGGGGCGGTGGACGGCAGCTGGACGCGACGGGAGGGCGGCATTTGGGCGGCTCCGGCGGACGAAGAAGGGAGGAAGAAGGAGGAAACGAAGAAGAAGAAGAATGGGGGAGGAAGGTGGTTCGGCCGAATGGTAATAGGGGAGAAGAGAGAGAGAAAAATGAAGTTAATAATGGTGGAAAATCAATAATATTAATAGTGGATTAGGTGGTGGGGTTTTATGATGGGAAAGATGTACTTTGATGTGTACCTTATGTACTTTGATTGATTGCCTTGGAACTTGTGCATGATGTGATGGATTGATTGATGTGACATCCGATTGATGTGACAACTGATTTGACTTGCCTCGATTTGCGTGCCAAATGCACCGATCGGGTCTCGAGCGCGAACGAATTTCGGACTGGAATTGGTTTCGATCTTCCGAATTCACTCTCAAAAATCCTAATTTATCTAATTCTAAGGACTGAGCATTTACCGGGGGCATTTCGGTAATTTTCCATTCACGTCTTGCTTCACGACGTGCACCGGCTGTCTGCCCTTCGGGCGACATTTCTGAAACTGAATCCATTTCTCCATTGTGACCATCTTAGAAACTCGATCGTCCAATGCCGGAATTCATCTCGTGGCCAAATTCATTAAATTACGACTCCGTCGAATTCCTCAGACCAACGGGCGGCTGTTTAGGAAAATTTCCTAGGTAGCCATTCCCCTTCGGTTGGTCGTCTCGAGTTGATCAGACTCGAGTGAGGCTTCACTAGAGCGTATTAATGAAGTATATCCATTCAATTTATAATTTTCGAAAATGGGTCGAAAATCCAGAATGTCACAATTCTTCCCTCCTTAAAAAGTTTCGTCCTCGAAACTTACTCTTTTACTTCCTTTTCCATCAATGTGACCATCTCACGTTTGCTACCTCCTTCGGCCACACGGCCCCATTAATCTTCCGCTACGCACTTTGATCTCTCGTCTTCCTTTTTCACTACATTCTGCAATCTCAACTATTCAGAGAACTCTCATTAGCCAGAATTACTTGTAGGTCCATTTATCAACGTCAACCTATAGTTTTCTTAGCATTTTCTTATGGATAAGCCCCATCCATTCTCACTCTTGCTTATCCATACGGCCTACTTCAGAACCCTTGAATCCGTCTCATTTCTCTAAACAGAGCGTCCCTTATATCTAGGATGTGATACATCTCAGCCCCCTTTTCACGATGCTACTTGCAGATGCCATGCCTGGGACTTTGTTGGTTACGGTCTTTCAATTCAAGCACATTTCACCCCCACCACGACACTATCGGATCACCAGCCAACTAGCTCGTGTGGGTCTCATCATGGATCGCCCTGATCGCACAATAGTGGTCCTCTCCGATTATTACGGAGGTACAAATCACAATCACTCGACTTTCACCAACACTTCCAAGGCGCTTCGACATTTCTCACTAGTGGCATCTCACTAAAACATCCTGAAAGAGCATTGGGGCTCTTATTATTCCTTTGCCTTTCTCAAATGACTATTTTCGCTTCATGGTACTCTCTAGGCTTATCCCTTTCTATATTACATGTGTATCAATTCCGTCACATATACCGTTTCTCCATCCGCCTATCGATCTCATGATTAAGGGTACGCAAAACTCTCATTTAAGATCCCAAGGGTTTGCGCCGCATCCATCTGACATTCTTGGCGACTTTGAACAGTCCTTGATCTTTTTCACATCACTTGATTGCACCAACAACTGTTAGACTAACTTTGAGTTCACTATAATTCTTTTACCGATCTCATCCTAGCACAAGAGAATTCCCTTTTCTCTCTCTGCCATTTAGTGATTCCATTACTAACATCCTGATCTTTTGCTGGCACTTACCATCATGCGTACTCTACTGGGTGAAGCCACTCTTCCTATCCTCCTTTAAGGTTTATCGGGCTAGCTTCCATATATCTTCATTTGATTCCTTCTACATCCCTTCTCATTTTCCACTGTATTACTTTGGTATCTACTCCTTTGGAGTCTTCACATCCCACAAAAGAAATTTTTAACACGGGTCATCGACCGTCTGAAGCTCATGGATTCGTTTGGTCATAACTCTCGCTACACCCTCTTAACAACACCAAAGAGGCTCCTAATTCAATCCCCATGATCGTCGATCTATATGGTGTCACTCAGGCGCGGAGCATCCATCTCATTTCTTAGATAGTCCACCTCTTATCACCAAGGATTTACCAAGTTCATCTTGCCAACTTGTGACATCAATCTTACATGTCAAGGCTCCTAGTCTTTGGTATCACTCCTTGAATTACCTCTTGTCAAGCTCCTATCGTAACCTAACTGCTAGAATTAAAAACGACCTCATACACGCGCATTTCTCTTGTCTTCGCCTCGATGCCACAGACTGTCGTAATGCATGAATATCCTCAATTTTTCCCACTTGCCTTGTATACCACTTATTTTCTAAATCCTTAGTTTGTGTCTTCACTTAAACCTCCAAACATTGTAAACGACCAATTTATAAAATCAATTACTTGGAACCAACGTGGAGTACTCTATTTGGTCATTACCCGCATCGAGATCTCAATCATCTCGCCCGATCGAGGTCTACATTTAGAGTCAGCATCTTTATCTCCAAACTCAAGTTTAGTCCACCCTTAGCATTCTACCATCATCGTGTGCCTACTTATCAGTCATGTACTTTATGGGCCCTTGTAACATCAATGTCCAAATGCCATAGGAGATGATCATCTCCAGAATTGATCACTTAAATCCCAACTAACGCAACGCTTTTCCTGTCGCCCCTCATTCCGAACCAAACTCTTGCAATCCAATTGGCTCATGGTCCAGGTTTACCATTTGCCTCATTGTGAATCTTATTCAATCATCTAGAGCTTTTAGTAAGGATCCCAGCTAAACCATCAAGGTCTGACACAATTCAAGCCTATAGTCTTCCAACATTGAGCCTTTGCAATTTCATGTCTCCGATCTATTTCCCAAGGCTAACCATTAGAACCTCCCAATTTAAGCCTATCAGGATATCATCGTCACCATTCTTCACAAGTCGCTCGTCCTCACACCAATCTTGGGCAACTTAGATTTTCCTCATCTCCACCAATGATTAGTACGGCTCGTAGATCACTTACTTATATCCAACCTATACACTTTACATCCTGATCATCCTATAAACTCGAAACGTCCTCACAATCATCATGTTCTGAGCGGGTCATCCCTTAAGCTCCCACGATTCGGATTCAAAAGCTTATCTCCTGAGCTTACCATCAAACCAACCCGCTAATCGCTATGCTACCTCCTCAATTTGGGTATCAATAGCCCTTAATCCCGATTGTTATACTTCACTATCCTTCATTTATGCATTGCGCCAGGAAACTTTGAGCCTACCTTCAACCGCTTTGCCCTAAGTTGTTCTAATGCCCATCAATTTGTCCGCGAATGCCCGATGTACCTCAA
>JAGVVM010019330.1:0-14369 GCA_019149425.1 Psidium friedrichsthalianum
TCCATTTCCAGCTTCCCACATATTATTCTAACAAGGCCCATTTCAATTATGTCCAAGCCCAAGATTAACCCATGTTACGAAACAACCAAACTAACCCTAATTAGATTAGCTTAAAATACTTGTTTATCACCTAATCTACTTGGATCACCATACATTCAGCAACTAAATCATGCATAAACCATTCCTAGGCTGGGATTAGGGGCTAGCTTACCTAGAACGGGTTGTAGTCGGCGACGGTAACGAGGAGGCCCACGGCGGCAGAAAATGGCTCACGGCCAAGGGGAGGAGTGTTCGCGGTTGGGGCTGGTTCGGCTTCTCCAAGATACTTCCGAGGCCTAAAAATGTTGGTTTTACATGTTAGAATGGTTGAGGATCCAGGTGTGTGAATTGAGATGCCGGAGCTCTTCTTGGCGCAAAACGACGAAGGAGGAGCATGAAGGAACGATCTGGTCGGGGTTCCAAATGGCCCTCTAAGGCCATGAAAATGAAGAGATGAGGGTTGAGGGACTTACCAAGATGATGGGGGGACGAGTGGTGGTGTGGACGCGGCGCCGCGGCGAAACGGCGGTGGCTTGGGGCGAGCTTCCTCGGCGAACGAAGGAGAGGAAGAAGAAGAAGATGGTGAAGCCGAATGGGAGGAGAGGGGAGTGAATTTTCGGCCAATGAAAGAGGGAGAGAGAGAGAAAAGTGAGAGATTATACTAGAATGAGGACAAAAATGCAAGAAAGAAGCTTAGTGGGGTAGGTGAGGTTAGATTGTACTTGAGTTGACTTGAGAAACTTGATTGACTTGATGTGATTGTCTTGGAACTTGTGCCATGATTGATGATTGATAGGACACTTGATTGATGTGACATTGATTTGACCTTGCCTCGATTTGCGTGCCAAATGCACCGATCGGGTCCCGAGCGCGAACGAACTTCGGACTGGATTTGGTTTCATCTATCGTATTCCTCTCAAAAAATCCTAATTTATCTAATTCTAAGGACTGAGCATTTACCGGGGGCATTTCGGTAATTTTCCATTCACGTCTTGCTTCTCGACGTGCACCGGCTGTCTGCCCTTCGGGCGACATTTCTGAAACTGAATCCATTTCTCCATTGTGACCATCTTAGAAATTCGATTGTCCAAGACCGGAATTCATCTCGTGGCCAAATTCATTAAATTACGACTCTGTCGAATTCCTCAGACCAACGGCGGCTGTTTAGGAAAATTCCCTAGGTAGCCATTCCCCTTCGGTTGTCGTCTCGAGTTGATCAGACTCGAGTGAGGCTTAACTAGAGCATATTAATGAAGTATATCCATTCAATTTATGAATTCCGAAAATGGGTCGAAAATCCAGAATGTCACAATTCTTCCCTCCTTAAAAAGTTTCGTCCTCGAAACTTGCCCTTTTACTTCTTTTCCCATCAATGTAACCATCTCACGTTTGCTACCTCCTTCGGCTATATGGCCCAATTAATCTTCCGCTGCGCACTTTGATCCCTCGTCTTCCTTTTTCACTGCATTCCGCAATCTCAACTATTCAAAAGAACTCTCATCGGCCAGAATTACTTGTAGGTCCATTTATCAACGTCAACCTATACTTTCTTAACATTTTCTTATGGACAAGCCCCATTCATTCTCACTCTTGCTTATCCATACGGCCTACTTCAGAACCATTGAGTCCGTCTCATTTCTCTAAACAGAGCATCCCTTATATCTAGGATGTGATACATCTCAGCCCCCTTTTCACGATGCTACTTGCAGATGCCATGCCTGGGACTTTGTTGGTTACGGTCTTTCAATTCAAGCACATTTCACCCCCACCACGACACTATCGGATCACCAGCCAACTGGCTCGTGTGGGTCTCATCATGAATCGCCCCGATCGGACAATAGTAGTCCTCTCCGATTATTACGGAGGTACAAATCACAACCACTCGACTTTCACCAACACTTCCAAGGCACTTCGACATTTCTCACTAGAGGCATCTCACTAAAACATCCTGAAAGAGCATTGGGCTTTTATCATTTCTTTGCCTTTCTCAAACGACTATTTTCGCTTCATGGTACTCTCCAGGCTTATCCCTTTCTATATTACATGCGTATCAGTTCTGTCACATATACCGCTTCACCATCCGCCTATCGATTTCATGATTAAGGGTACGCAAAGCTCTCATTTAAGATCCCAAGGGTTTGCGCCGCTTATCCATCTGACATTCTTGGCGACTTTGAACAGCCCTTGATCTTTCTCACATCACTTGATTGCACCAACAACTGTTAGACTAACTTTGAGTCCACTATAATTCTTTTACCCATCTCTTCCTAGCACAAGAGAATTCCCTTTTCTCCCTCTACCATCCAGTGATTCCATTACTAACATCCTGATCTTTTGCTGACACTTACCATCATGCGTACTCTACTGGGTGAAGCCACTCTTCCTATCCTTCTTTAAGGTTTATCGAGCTAGCTTCCATATATCTTCATTTGATTCCTTCTACATCCCTTCTCATTTTCCACTGTGTTACTTTGGTATCTACTCCTTTGGAGTCTTCACATCCCACAAAAGTAATCTTTAACACAGGTTATTGACAGTTTGAAGTCATGGATTCGTTTGGTCACAACTTTCGTTACACCCTCTTAACAACACCAAGGAGGCTCCTAACTCAATCTCCATGATTATCGATCTGTATGGTGTCACTCAGGCGCGGAGCATCCGTCTCATTTCTGAGATAATCCACCTCTTATCACCAAGGACTTACCAAGTTCATCTTGCCAACTTGTGACATCGATTTTACATGTCAAGGCTCCTAGTCTTTGGTATCACTCCTTGAATTACCTCTTGTCAAGCTCACATCGCAACCTGACTGCTAGAATTAAGAACAACCTCATACATGTGCCTTTCTCTTGTCTTTGCCTCGATGCCACAGACTGTCGTAATGCATGAATATCCTCAATTTTTCCCACTTGCCTCGTATACCACTTATTTTCTAAATCCTTAGTTTGTCTTCACTTAAACCTCCAAACATTGTAAATGACCAATTTATAAAAACCAATTACTTGGAACCAATGTGGAGTACTCTATTTGGTCATTACTCGCATCGAGATCTCAATCATCTCGCCGGATCGAGGTCTACATTTAGAGTCAGCATCCTTATCTCCAAACTCAAGTTTAGTCCACCCTTAGCATTCTACCATCATCGTGTGCCTACTTATCAGTCATGTACTTCATGGGCCCTCGTAACATCAATGTCTAAATGCCATAGGAGATGATCATCTCCAGAATTGATCACTTAAATCCCAACTAACGCAACGCTTTTCCTGTCGCCCCTCATTCCGAACCAAACTCTTGCAATCCAATTGGCTCAGGTCCAGGTTTACCATTTGCCTCATTGTGAATCTTATCCAATCATCTAGAGCTTTTAGTAAGGATCCCAGCTAAACCATCAAGGTCTGACACAATTCAAGCCTATAGTCTTCCAACATTGAGCCTTTGCAATTCCATGTCGCCGATCTATTTCCCAAGGCTAACCATTAGAACCTCCCAATTTAAGCATATCAGGATATCATCGTCACCATTCTTCATAAGTCGCTCGTCCTCACACCATTTTTGGGCAACTTAGATTTTCCTCATCTCCACCAATGATTAGTACGACTCATAGATCACTTACTTATATCCAACCTATACACTTTACATCCTCATGTTCTTGAGCGGGTCATCCCTTAAGCTCTCACGTTTTGAATTCAAACGCTCATCTTCCAAACTTATTATCCAACCAACCCGTCAATTGCTATGCTACCTCCTTCAATTTGGGTATCAATAGCCCATAATCATGATCGTGTACTTCCACTAGTCCTTCATTTATGCATTACGCCATTAGACCTTGAGCATGCCCATAAATTCGAATTTGCACCTGAGCCTTCCAAATTTCCTTTTAACTTACTAGTGAATCTCAATCGTACCTTCACTCCGGCCACCCATGAGATTCGGCAGCTAAAACCATCAAAGTGCCACAATTCCTCATTCATAAGTATCCCAAACGGCTATCCCTTAAGCTCTCGTGATTTAAGCCTAAACCTCTCTTTTTCAAGCTTATTCTCCAACATGTATCTGAGCCTCAACCTATGTAGTCCATAAATGCCTATCATCTCATTATTACATCGTCTTCCACTAGACGAGTCATTAATAGACTCTCTGGCATCACAAGTACCAATGCGGTCTACCTCAAATTCGTCCAGAGGCTGTGATTCACCAGCCAACCATTCAACACTAGGCCTCTTTCTTCAACCGACTATAACCATTAATGAGATCTAAATACTTTATCGCAGGGATTACACCATCCTCCGACCATACATAAATCCCAAGAACTAATTCCTGCAATTATCCTCCTTGTTACGGCAATGTCTGTCTTGTTATTCACCTCTACGAACAACCTTACATCTTGAAGGTCTTACTGGCCATGCTTAAGCACATTCTCGTCCCATTCCGATAAGAGTATCTTTATTTTCCTTGACACACCCTCTTAAATTCCTCACATTTCGCTTTCGTACTTGACCACAAACGTTCACTCTTGATGAAGCTTGAGGAAATTTTCCACCTTCTTCCTCTAGAGCACCCTCGTCATCGCAGCACCTTAGCAAAGCAATTGCCCTTTTCTCGCCATTTTATCTAGAGGGTAACTACTTCAAGTCTACTACTTCCATTACACTCAGATAACTTTCATCTTCAAAAATTGTTCCACTCACTAACGGATTTAACAAGCTCCATTTCACATTTTTGTTGATCCTATCCTTCTCATTGGCCCCGTTCACGGTGACCGCTACAGCTTTTGCAGCTTGGGCAACAATAGCAGCTCTTTCTTCAGTCTATCTGCCCATCGGATTTCCCTTATTTCTTTCCACATTTTCAAGACCTCATCCATCCTTGGTTCTTCGACTGCGGAAACTTACTTCTGGTCCTCCACTCCCGTCAAACTCAAATAATTGCAGCTTCAGGAATTGCTCTACCACATGATGTGTCTGACGATCTCCATTTCAATTACCCTTACCCCAATTCGCTCCATTCACAGCAGCTAGAGTGGCATCAGTTGCTGGGGCTACAATGGCAGTTCTTATTGCCGCCTGCCTACCCATCAATTTATTGATTTAAATCAGGATCCTCATCATCTTTTCGATCCTAGGGTCTCCTTCGGTGCGGGAGCTCGCAACTTTACGTGGCTGCGCTAGGTCTTTTGCCCCTATTGCTCATCCTTCCTAATCTCACTCACTCCTGGACCCGATGTAATTCCTTTCAGGAATTAGAAATCTAAACTACCATATAAGCTTTCGCCTGCTATCGCGTCTACTGACATGAATATGCATGTAAAGTTCGCTGCAGCTTTTAATGCAATTGGACTCGGAAGACACCTAAACTCAACCCTGTCAATGCATAACCCAGGCCACTCTGTTCGCCACCTCAACTAGAAGCCTGCCAGGAGCCGCTCCTTGATCGGGTCTCTGCCCCGGCGACCACTCCCCGCCCTCATCATTTCTTGGTGCGAACAGCTGTCCTAAATTATTCACCTCCAAAGAGAGCCCCATTCCACGTGTCCCATACCACGCTTCATCACGGTTTGTAGGCGTCCCGTCAGACCTGTCCCATACTAGGCTGACGGTACCCAGCCCAATAAAATGTGATGGTTCATGCATGCACCTTTCAAATCCCAAATCTTCATTTTAAATCGATTTTGTCTCTAAACCATTTTGCTTTTAATGTAGAAACCCATGCAATGCATGATGGTCAAGCAGCGTGCGATAGTCGACTAGGCATTCAAACACAACCAACAACAAACAACAACCAACCAACAATCAATCAATCAGCAATCAGCAACCAAGCACCCAACTCATGGGGTTATGCTTTAGAACCTTACCTCAGGTCCTGACGCATCTGCAAGTTAGTCCATAGTATCGTAGGTCTAAGACTACTCTAGACTAACGATCCAACTCAACTAAGCAAATACATGCGCCAACCAAGTCATGCATTCTACCATTCCTAATCCTTAGGTCTAGGGTCTGTCTATCTAACTACCCCAAAATCATCAGCCTTATCACTCCAATTCCTCGAACGGTCTCGTATCGAGCTGACCTTGCTCTGATACCACTCGAGCGGGGATGTCACGCCCCGAACCCCAATCGAGCTCGCGACATGTGACAGTCTGAAAATTCGACCCGTTTATCGGAATTTCTAAGTGAATGGAAATACTTCGTTATTACACTCTGATCGACGCTCACTCAGGATTAGCTACCCTGAGATGACCAACCGAAGGGGAGAGGCTATCTGGGAATTTTTCCCAATCAGCCGCCCGTTGGTCTGAGACTGAGACAGAGTCGGTATTTAATGAAATTGACCACAAAATGAAATCCGACATCGGACAATCGAATTAGTAAGATAAACACAATGAAGAAGTGAAATCGGTTTCAGAAGCGTCGCTTAAAGGTAGACAGCCGGTGCACGTCGAGAAGCAAGACGTGAATGGAAAATTATCGAAATGCCCCCGGTAAATGCTCAGTCCTTAGAATTAGATAAATTAGGAATGAATTCGGTAAATCGAAACCAATTCCAGTCTGAAATTCGTTCGTGCTCGGGACCCGATCGGTGCATTTGGCACGCAAATCGAGGCAAGTCAAATCAAATGTCACATCCATCAATCAATCAAGGTTCAATTCCCAAGGAAAATCTATCAATCAAGTCAAGAGTACAAATGTACAATCAATGTCACTATTCTCTAAACCTAACCCCACTAATTTGAATTATCCTTGAATAATGGATTATAATCCATCTCTCTCCTCCCTTTCAAACTCTCGGCCGGCACCACCATCTTCCCATTCTTCTTCTCTTCTCCTCCATTTCCTCTCTCCCTCATGGCTTCTTCTCCTTTTCCTTCGTCCGCCCGTAGCCGCCCGATCCGTCGTTGCCGTCGTCCACGCCCGGCCGCCGTCGCCACCGTCCAGCCTCCGTGTCACCTTGGTAAGTCTTCCTAGCTCACTCCTAGTTGTTTTCCACGATTGGGACACCCCATGGAACCCCCGAAACAGCCCCATTTTCCTTCGTTGCTCCGTTCGTCGTTTCGCTCCAACTTGACCCCGATCTTACTCCACTTGCTTCCTTCGATTCCTCACCTTTCTTGGCTTGGGAAATGGTTGTATTAGGATCCTTGGAGCCCCTCGAACAGCCCGGAACCGCCGCCAAGTTGCCGTCCCTCTCCGTTCGGCCGTTCGGCCGCCCGGTGTCCTCCGTCGTCGTCGCCTCAAATCCAACCCGTTTAGGTAAGCTCTACCCCTAATCTTAGTTTAGGCTAGTTATATATGCGTGTGGTCTGAAGTATTATGGGCTGGTGATTGAAATTAGAGAGTGGATAGATTAATTTTGGTTAATTGTCATTATGATAATTTGGGGAAGATGTTAAAGGGATTGATCGTGTGGGCTGGTGGCATTGAAGATGGGCCTTGGAACGTTGATATGGGGATGCAATGAAGGTTATGGGCGGGGAGGCATTGGGCCAACGAATGTTAATGGGCTTGGGGTTTTAATTTTATACTAATTGCCTAACAAAGCAATTGGGCTTAAATTAAATGGGGGGCACATATGGACGAAATTTGAATTAATTAGGCCCAAATTTGATATTAGTTTAAAATATAAGGCCCATATATATATGGGCTTAGGATAACAAATTGGCCTAAAATGGTTAAATTGGGCTTAATAGGCTAACCTTTAGAATGGGCTTGGCCTTGCACGAATTTAATATATTAATGGACCGAATTATATATTTTAATTTAGGAGATAAATTATGGACCTTGAACCTTAGATTGGAACCTTAGGCCCACTTGAACTAAATCTATTATTTGGGCCTTAACCTAAGCTAAGCTTAATTAATTACACCCGAAGAGCTTATTAAAACACAAATTCATTAGTCGTGGGTTACTGATTCCTGGGAACTAACCTTAGCTACTGGGTTCGACTGGATTGCTGGGTTTGTCTGGATCGAGTTCCAATGTAGTGGGTTCCTGAGATAATGCTAAATAGTTGGGTTTACTTGGGAACTGATTGTAGAGCACTGGGCCTACGTGATACCTGTTCTGGCAACGTAATAAGTGCTCGTATGATTCTTTGATATGCTCTGCTCCAGTATTTATGTACCATTGCATGCATGCTCTGTGATTGAATCGTTGCTTGCAACTATCTGGGCCCCGCATACATTGAGAGCATGGCATGAGTCACCAGAGATGTGACATGAGAAGGAGCCCCCAGAGGCGTTGATACGCGGGAAATGGAGAGAAAAGAAGTACACCAACGTAAGGCGTCAGAAACGCAGTTGTGGCATTTGCCGAGTGGCACTGTTGGATGAGCCCTGATGGAATTGGGAGATAGACGGGCATGATCCATTGGGATCCTTGTGGGCGATGGAGGCCTGCATCATTGGCATATGGCATTATGGCTGACTGTTTATTATTGCCGTCTGTGTTGTATGATCTGCATTGCTATGCTTTGCGCGTTTGCTTATGCGTTGGGGGTTTGGTACCGAGGGTAACTGGAGTGTCTGAACCTTGGACCACAACCCTAGTTTACTGATAGGACCAACCCCACTAGTATACTCTATCCTACGCTAGGATTAGTGGTGAGCTTGCTGAGTCCTCGACTCACTAGCGGTGGTTGCCCTTTTTTTTTCAGATCCCCGGACACCCGTGATGGCAGCGCCCCCTATGCTTTTTGGATTACCAGTGCAGATGGATACCCAGGTCACCCTCCATTTTGATATGCATGCCGTGATGTGGCATAGGCACGTGACGACTGTACTAGTGGATCAGGGTGAACCCTACCTTGTACCCATAGGTTCGAGGCGTGGTTTAGAGAGGGCCTTTATGGTTTTGAGGGACCCCAGAGGGACTCTCCATCCCTATGGAGGAGGACCCGTTCTTCCTGCAGCCTGCTGAGTATGGTGGCCAGGTGATCGATCCCGACCCGCTGCAGGAGTTGCCGTCCCCAGGGCGTTCCGAGATTGACGGTCATGAGGAGGTGATGCCATGGACACCGACGAGGAGGACCCAGAGGAGGATCCGGAAGAGGACCCCGAGGAGGAGGAGCCTGAGGAGGACTGAGCCCTACTGTCGCTGGTCAGACTTTTGGAGATAGTGTGAGCGTAGGTGTCTTGACCGTAGATTGTGATTTTCTTTTGGGGGTCTGTACTTAATGCTCATCATATGTATATATTGATGTTTGTGCCCCTTTGTTCGACTATCCCTCTGTTTGTATGCATGAATGTATGGTTAGGAGGCACGCTTCCACAGGTTCGTAGGATGATTGATGGACGCGTCGTCTGGTTGCGATGAAGAGACTCCCTGGGCCGTTGCGTACCGTAACCAGGCGAGTGCAAGGAAACTTAAAGGTAGGAACGGGATGTCGCGGGGACGACGGGGTTTCGGGGCGTGACCAGATTCTGATACATTTCGTACTTCCAGGATGGATGCTATAATTACTTCTGTGTGCCTCGGATAAAATCCTTCTTTAACTCCTCATTGTTTGGCACACACAGACGTCCTTTAAACTTAACACTCCATCCTCAGTCACCTGGAATTCCGGTTTCCTCTTACTGCATCCATCATCACAATCTTCTGGATATCCGGATCTGTAGACTGTACTCCTTGGTCCTCAGTTGAATTTCCGGTTCGATCTGCAAGGTAGCCATCAAGCTGGAGAGGCTTCCTACTTCAACCTTAAACTCAGAGTCCCTAATTTCCTACAGTAACGTCCATTCCTTGACCATCATATGCGCAATGCTCGACTTTCTGCTCAGAGCATCCGCTACCTTATTCGCTTTCCCGGATGATACAGAATATCACAGTCGTAGTCCTTCAGTAGCTCCATCCAACTCATTGTCTCATGTTCAGCTCCCTCTGCGAGAACAAATACTTCAAACTCTGATGATCAGTGTAGATCTGAAACTTTTCTCCCACCAGATAATGCCTCCAAATCTTCAGGGCAAACACAATCGCAGCTAATCCAGGTCATGCATCGGGTAATTCATCTCGTGTGGCCTTTAATTGTCGAGACGCATAAGCCACTACTCGTCCATGCTGCATTAGAACACATCCCAGACCTCTTAGCGAAGCATCGCTGTAAATCTCAAATCCTCCTGGTCCGGATGGGATAGTCAACACTGGTGCAGAAGTTAGTCGATCCTTTAGCTCCTGAAAGCTTCCTCGCACTTCGCTGTCCATTCAAACTTCGACTCCTTCTTCAACAATCTTGTCATCGGAGCGGCTATCGCGGAGAACCTTTCCACGAAGCGTCCGTAATATCCAGCTAATCCAAGGAAGCTTCGCATCTCAGTCACGGTCGTTGGCCTCGGCCATTTCTCCACAGCTTCGATCTTTGCTGGATCTACTGATATTCCTTCGCAAGACACTATATGTCCAAGGAACGCCACTCTGCTCAGCCAGAACTCGCACTTACTGAAGTTCGCATACAGCGAGTGTCCCCTTAAGGTCTGTAGAACGGTCCTCAAATGCCTGCTCATGGTCCTTAGAGCTCTTTGAGTATACCAGAATGTCATCGATGAAGACTATTACGAACTGGACCAGAAACTCCTTGAATACACGATTCATCATATCCATAAACTCGGCTGGGGCGTTCGTCAATCCAAACGGCATGACAGTGAACTCGTAATGCCCATATCTGGTTTGAAAGCAGTCTTCGGGATATCCTCCTTCTTGATCCTCAACTGGTGATAGCCTGTCCTTAGGTCTATCTTGGAGAACACACACGCTCCTTCCAGTGATCAAACAGATCATCAATCCTTGGTAGCGGATACTTGTTCTTAATTGTTACTTGGTTCAACTGCCTATAATCGATGCACAGCCTCAACGATCCATCCTTTTTCTTAACAAACAGCACCGGAGCTCCCCATGGCGAAACGCTGGGACGGATAAATCCTTTATCCAGTAGCTCTTGCATTTGCACTGTGACAGTCTGAAAAATTCGACCCATTGATCGAAATTTCTAAATGAATGGAAACACTTCGTTATTACACTCTGATCGACGCTCCGCTCAGGATTAGCTACCCTGAGATGACCAAACCGAAGGGGAAAGGCTATCTGGGAATTTTTTCCCAATCAGCCGCCCGTTGGCCTAAGACTGAGGCAGAGTAGGTATTTAATGAAATAGACACAAATGAAATCCGACAGCGGACAATCGAATCAGTAAGATAAACACAAAGAAAGAAATGGATTCAGTTTCAGAACTGCCGCCTGAAGGTCAGACAGCCGGTGCACGTCGAGAAGCAAGACGTAAATGGAAAATTACGAAATGCCCCCAGTAAATTCTCAATCCTTAGGAATGAGACCAATTAGGATTTTTGAGAATAGATTCGACGGACCGAAACCAATCTAGTCCGAAAATTCGTTCGCGCACGGGACCCGATCGGTGCATTTGGCATGCAAATCGAAGCAAGTCAAATCAGGATGTCACATCAATCAATCAAGTGTCTTGTCAATCAAATCAATCACATCATGATTCAATTCCCAAGGTAAATCCATCAATCAAGTCACATGTCACATTTCCCCATCAACCACTCCACTTACTAACCATTTTGTCTTTTATGCCTTATAATCTCTCATTTCTCTCTCTCCCCCTCATATTTCGGCCGGCCATCCTCCTCCCCCTCTCCCGAATTCCCTCTCTCCCTCTCGGTCTCCCTCTCGTTCGCCCGGCAGCCCGCAACGCCGCCGTCCACCGCCGGTCCCGTCGTCGCCATCGGCCACCACCATCACCATCTCAACGTCCCACGGTGAGTTTCCTTGGCCTCTCCTTCCTGTTTGTGGCCCATGGAAATCACGACCGGACCTCATCCTCTCATCTCTCTCTCGTTCCGTATAGCCGTCGCCTACGTCGCCGTCGTCGTCATCATCCAACCATCGTCCGCCGCCTCCACCAACCTCGTTCGCGTGTAGGTGAGCTCCATGATCCCTCATCTCTTAGTTTTCCATGGCCATGACGCCCCACGAACACCGACCCGACTGATCTCTCTCTTGCTCTCTCGGTCCGCGTGTATCCGACCGTCCGGCTGTCGGTCTCCGCCTGTCCCGACGCCATCCAGCCGCCACCGTCCGCCATTCTAGGTAAGCTTCACTCCCTAAACTTGGCTTAGGCTAGTTGTATGTGTGTATGGGCCGTGGGATTAGTGACTAATCAAGGTGATTAATGTGTAATATGTTGTAATTAAGCTAAATGGGCTTTAGCCTCATTGTGTGTGGATCATGGGCCGAATGTGAGAGGCATGGAGGGATTGAATTGGGCCTGGAATGTTAATTGTGGGCTGCTGGGAAGGATTTAGGCGTGATATATAATAGGCCTTGAGAAGTAAAGGGGCTTAAGGGCCTAATTCTAAGCTAAATGGGCCAAAACAAAACTAATAGGCCTAAGTTTGGATAGTGGGCCTCCTTGTGGACGAAAATATACTTTATTGGGCCTTAGTAATGAGTTTGGAATTAAAAATTTAGGGCCCATTAGTGTACTGGGCCTAGGGACTTGAAATGGGCCTAAATGAACCTTAATGGACCTTTTAAGCCTACTTTCAACTATGGGCTTGGGCCTCCACGAAAATTTGGTAATGATGGCTTAACTTATCATATTAGGCCTAATTTGTCACGCCCCGAACCCCAATCGAGCCCGCGACATCCCTGCTCATATCGTGAAGAACCCTGCGTACGCCTGGCCTACGAATAGCGACGGCCCAGGATGCACATCGCGGCCAAAGCTACGCTAAACACAAAACGACAACAACCTGAAACCTGCGGAAGCGTGCCTTCTACACATGCATACATGCACAAGATAATAGGGTAGTATGAAGAGACAAGAACACTTTTACAAAAGGAAACAACATCACATATATATATAATCGAGCGTTTTAAGTACAGACCTCCAAAAGAAAACCTCATCCTAATGGTCACGACACCTACGCTTCGCTATTCTCCAAAATCAAACCAGTAACAGCAGGACTCAGTCCTCCTCAGGCTCCTCCTCGGGATCCTCCTCGGGGTCCTCCTCTGGATCCTCTCGGGGGTCCTCTCTGGAGCCTCTAGTCAGTGGCCATGGTCGTCCACCCTTCCTCGTGTGACCGTCAATCATGGTAACGTCCTGGGGACAGCAACTCCTTGGAGTGGGTCGGTTTCGATCACTATTCGCCACCATACTCAGCTGGCTTGCAAACAGATAGGGTCGTCTCTCATAGGGATCGGACGAATCTCTCTAGGGTCCCTCACAGCATACAGGCACTACCTTTACCAGGCTTCGAACATATGGGGTACAAGTAGGGTCCACCCTAATCTACTCAGATACAGTCGTACATAGCCTATGCCACATCACAGCGGTGCATATCAAAAATGGAGGGGGATCTGGGTTATCCATCTGCATGGCAGTCCAAAAAGCATCGGGTGGTGATTGCAGCACACACGTGGGACCTGACCTGTAAGAAGAAGGGGCAACCAACGCCCGTTCTTTTTTTTTTGATGTCGAAACTCAATAAGCTCACCTCCCTAAGCCTAGCGTGAGCCATAGCGTATACTGGTGGGGTCGGTCACTATCCAGGGGACTAGGTTCGCGAGTCCAGGGTTCAGACACCTCTCAGTTACCCTCTAGGTACCAGACCACAACATGCATAAACAAACGTTGCAATCATGGCAATACAGTCATATCACACAGACAGGGACAAAAGAAACAGTCAAACATGATGCAGATATGCAAGCGATACAGCCTCAATCGGCCATAACGGCTCCCAAGGATCATGACTCGTCTATCACTCCAACTACCATCAGTGGCTCATCCAAACCAGGCCACCGGCCAAATTCTCTCAACCTGCGTAGTCTGACGCCTTAAGTTTACGGGGTCTCCCACTTTTTCCCTCATCTCCGCGTAAACAACGCCGCTGGGGCACCTTCTCTCGTCACATCTCTAGGTTGACTATGCCATGCTCTCAATGTATGCGGGCCCACATGATGCAACCAGCAATCAGACATAGAGCATGCATGCAATGGTATACAAGCACAAGTACAGAGCACATCAAGAAGTCATCAAAAAAAAGTAATCACGTGCTCGTCAAGCCAAACTTATAACAGATCACAAATGCACCCACACACAGTTCCTCGGCCAGACAGGGTTAAATATAAATTCCTACCATCTCTCTAGTAAACCCATATAAATTGAACCCATTGGGCGGACTAGGTAACTCGGCTAAGCACCCCCAAACGCCCCTGTTAGCTCCCTAGGAGTCAGTAAACCACCAACTAATGATCAGTGTTTTTAAGAACCCCCCGGTGTAGTTGAATTAGGCTTAGCTTGGTTTAAGGCCCATTAGT
>JAGVVM010019331.1:0-34043 GCA_019149425.1 Psidium friedrichsthalianum
CCCCATTAACATGACAGTAATGGCACAAAAGGATAAAAGCAGAATAAGGAAGAAGCTTAAGCACATGCCCCTCCCTATCGTTATGAAGGTGTCCAGAAGATCCAGCAATATCAGAAGTTCAACTAAAAAAAACAAACAGAGAGAAAAATCAAATCATCCTTATCTACTCATACTATCGCTTGCAAAATGCATAACGCAAACTAATCCTTGCGGGGAGCTCTTACAAGAATTTCTATTTATCTTTCCATTATGGATTGGGAGTCAATAAGCATGGTTTTTATCAAGTTGTTTCCCTAGCTTTCATTCACACCATATACACACCTAAAACACCATCAGCTCATAAATGCCAACTAGCCACAAAACACGCTGTGTCTGACTAAAATAACTGACAGAGATATGGAAAACAATACCTGAAAAATTGCATGATTGCAAATAAGAAGAACTACCTCCACTAATACATAGCACGCACCGTTTGACATAAACACTTCTATTTTGGCTCAAGGATATCCAAGTTTTGCACTTTCCATCAATCTATCATGATGTCTATGGGCCTATCACATCCTAAAACATTCTGTCAGTTCTTACATGGTACCATACAGTTGTTTTGATGTTACCATTCACTCTCTCATACAAATGACAAGACAGCCTGAAACGTTCTGTGATTTCTGCTTAAAGTCAACCAGTCTTTGACTCTCTTGAATCCCTTAGATTGTCCAAAAGGGGAAAAAGACTTCGCCAGGTTCTAATCCTTAGCTCTTACACCACAAGAAATAAGCCAGCCTAGGGAAGAGTCTAAAACTGATACAAGAAGATGGGGTCAGAGGAAAGTCGGACAGTAAACAAAACCTTTAAATAACCGAATTATTCATGCTGAGATGCAATATATTGTGGATGCCAGATGAACAATCAGTCATTGCCTTCATGACCTTGAGAAACTCTCAGACACTGATAGCAACAAAAAAGAATAGAATGTGAAATACAAGCTGAAGAACTCCAAATAGATTATTCAAAAGGAAGAGAAGGATAAAACAGGAAAACCACTATACGAGTTTCAGAAGTGTCTTTTTCACATTACAGATGAACGGGAATCTAATTTTGTGAACGACATAAAAATACAATTGCTTCTATGTCACAAACTTTTATAAGATCCCAATAGCAAACTAAGACAGGGCAATGCTCCTTGTCTTTGATACTGCCAGAGCAAAATATGGACCTAACATCCTTTGACATCCAAACGTGTTTTGCCCATCTATATGCTCAAAACTACAAGTAGATTGGCGGAAGTCTATCTCACCCTCTTTTTACCATTTTCTGTTTTATGGAAAGTCCCATCTTCCCATCTCATACTTGTCCAAATATTCTGCCCCCAACTAATTTCTCCCTTCTGAAAAGCCTGTTGAAATCAATCTTAGGGATAAAACTCGCTGTGGTTTTGAGCATGCCTGCTCATGGTCATGGTGATATTAATAACAGCAGACTTAACTGACGGCAGCCATAGAGGAGTAACTAAAATTAACAAGCAAGATGGGACTTCACAAATACATCACACAACAAGCTGCTTCTCTATCCTCAGGAAACTAGGGTCAGAGTAAGATTCAGTTGAATACTTATCATCAAAAGAAAATAAAGAAAGTTCATTCATTTGAACAAAATATTTTTGTCCATACATTGCATCTATGTCACTGGACCACATAACCCTACATGTTGCAGATAGTTATTTAGCTCTCAGCGATCCTTTCACTTAAAATTTACGTGATTCATTGCTAGGACAAAGATCTTGGGAAACCCTCGTAATGGAACTTAAATAAATTAATTTTAACGACTAATGGCAATTATCTTTTAGGAAAACTCTAAGCTTAATGATTAAAGATACTATTCAGGAGTACAGTCTATGGCACCAAAAATGCAATCTTGCATGATTCTAGTCCTAATTTCTGATCGATTGTCTAGCCATGAAGCACTTGAAACCTCATAGGAAGACACCTGAGAGTTCATCTATTGGTATATTTCTCCTTCGCAACCACAACATGCTGTTCGTAGGGAGGGAAACCAAGAATGTGCAATTCATTAGGTTGGACTAACGCAGCAATATTCAGGCGCACCTATGAGATTCTAAAACTATCATAATTTGAGGGGTTACAAAGAAAAAACATGGAAGTTGATTCTGTGAAAAAAAAAATGACTTAATAGTAACTTTGCTTGAAGAGAATAGTCTTTTCGTACCTTTCATTTTTACCAAAACCAAACCGTGCACCGAAATAGAAAGCAACGGCAAGTAACCATGAATCACTGTGCACGGCGACCAGTGACAACCAGTCCTTCTCTTGCATTCCATCCCTTGCGAAATTGATTCCTAAAGCAGGCTCCGGAAGCTCAGGGGGAACCTCCTCCACGGGTAAATTAACTTCCCAGGTCTCGTTTGGAAAACCATAGAGGCAGAGGTTCTCCTTCTCTGACAGAGTTTAAAAAGGAAAAAAAAAAAAAAAGAGCCCAACTCTTTAAACCAGGAATCTCCATTCACCCGGGTGTCATGTCAATACAAAGGGGCATATTCGGTACAATGAAAAGATTCAAGGGCGAAGTTGATATGCAAAAAATGAGGTAACAAGTAGTGGTAAAGAGATGAAAAGGGGTGGGAAAAACAAAACGATGACAATGGACGAGCTGAAGAAGCGAGTGAGGTTGGCGAATGTGGAGACTTTGGAAGAATCAACTGTATCCAGACACAGCGAGGAAGGGAACGTACCGGGGTCGCACTGCTGGTAGAATTTCTCAACGTCTGCAAGAAATAGACGGAAGAAAAATAGGGCAAATCCATCAGGCAGGGAAGGGGGGGGCGCAAATAAAACGAGAAAGGGGAAACGAAGGAAGAGATGAATTGGGATGGAAAACCAGTGGTGAGAGCCTTGATAAGGCCGGCGCGTCGGCCCTTGAAATCGCTGAAGACCTCCTCCACCGTCCTTGGAATTGGGTGCGGTGTTCCATTTCCCTCCATGAATCCCTCTCGCTCTCACTCTGAATCTGCTGAGAAATGTTGTTTGCTTTCTCCTCCCCCAAACCAGCAATTGCTGCTATTCCCGAGAGTAGCCCCGCGAATTCATCAATCTGAGTGTTTTTCAGAATTTTTTTTTTTCTTTGCGCGCTTGTCTAGGGTTCGTCGTCTGTCAGAATTAATGAGTGTCTTTTTGCCCTTTTTCTTTTTGCTAATATACACGCTAATCGAAAACAGGAATATTTCCTTCAAGCGCTCGTGACAAAATTACGACTTCCGCTTATGTCGTAAAAAAATAAATTAAAATAACCACTTACACCTAACATTTACATTATCGATAAAAATTTATATCTAATATTTTCATTTATTTATTTTTATACACAATACAAACGATACGTTTTTGTAAAAAAATTTTCTAAATCATTCATTCTTCACAAAAAATTAAAAATTGAATAATTTTAAATAGATTTATCTCATGTTGACTTTTCTTGAAGATGATAATTTGTAACTCGGATTTCAAAACCACCCAATCCACCAAAAAAATCCAGGCAAGCAATTTGAGTGAGTTGATGGAAGAAATCAAGGGAGTTATTTACGTATTGCCCCCATGAAATTTAAGATTTAAATCAAATGTGAAGAGACTGAAGGGGCAAACTTCTTTTAACCCCAATCCCCAACTAAGGCTGCGTTTGGGAACCACATTTGCAAGGTCCTTTAGACCTCTAAGTCCATTGACTTCATTTTTTTCATAGATAACAAGGTGGGGAAAGGGGACTTAGCACAACTGCCTCTTTTGACGTTAGCACAAAGGTCCCACGCTTGTTACCCAAATATTCATTTTGAGACTTAGCCGTCAAGTCCATCCGCAGTATGTGTATAAGCTCATTGCCACGGTCCTACCGACAAACATATCATTCCTTCACGTTAGATGGAAGGGCGAGCAATGGGCCAATTCCACTCAGAAATCGAACTAAATCAAATCTTACCCAATTGATTTTATGTCAATTCACAAAAAGTTTAGGTAAACTCACTTTAATGCTAAAATTTTTTGGGGCAATTACTTAAATATCATAGTAGTAAAATATATATATTCACTTAAGTACCTCGTGAAAGATTCCCAATACACCATGTCAGATTCTTCTGTGTTTCTCCTTTCCAGTCTTCTCAAAGACTCACTATAGAATTTACTCATACAAAGTGGATTTTGAAAATTTCCAGTTACCTCAGGTTTAAAATATCCATACCTTTACCACATGTCTCTATTGGTAAAATTTACTCTTGCACAGACAATAAATGATTTGAAAAATAATTTCCTAAAAATAATTGCTTGTATTATCACTTTAAGCAATTAGTCAATAAAATATCTTGTATTATTTCCAATAATTTGTGTCCCTTGCAATAAACACATAAACGAATAAAATGACACTATCTGAAACGGTTTATCAAAATAGAAGAATCTCTATAATTATAACTACAAAATCAACTATACTAGACACATTTTGTTATGTGATCGAGAATATGTCTCTAATTGTGAACTTAAATCAATACCATAACACAGTCTCTTTAATACAATAATTTCAAACAACATATTTCAAGAAATAATACAAATCTTCATGTAAAGTGAAGCTCGTACATTTTCAAACTCATCATTAAGTGTCATCTTGAAATAACATAATATGTATATGATCTACTGATAGTTCAGAAAACTCTATAAGCATCGGAATCAGCTATACCCGTTTTTTTGTTTTTTCTAATTGTATCGAAGGTGTACCGTAACAGCGTCTGTACGGATCCGCACCTTAGACTCAATCCTGGGTATAAATGCTTAAAAATGACGGCTGATCTAAAGAAAGTGACCAATCAATATGTCAATTTAAAAGAAAAAAGGGGTCCATGATCAATTCGAATTTAGCGGAACGCGACGGGTTACAGTAAAATAACATATAAGGAAAATAAACCAGAAAAGTCTTTAATCATCTGTCAAATTGATTTATATGGTTGTATTAGCACAATATAATGCTTCTAATTATGATTTCCAAATTTAGTTTTGAAAAAGTACTAAACTATTTCAAAACATTTCATTGTTTCTCCACTTAAAATGTATTGATCTAGCAGTATTTTAAGAGTTAATGGCGACAATTGTTATCTCTCTCCATATTTTGTTCATTAATTGATTTAAATGTTTAGAAACATGGCATTTAATACCCTTCTTAAAAAACAAATACCGCTATATCCCCCTAATTAAATGTATTGGACTAGTGAAGTTTTAGAGTTAAATGGTAGCTTTTCATCGGTTCATATCTTATCTATTTAAACTATTAATGCTCATTTTGGGATGGCAATGGGCCCCTACTCATTGACTCGAGCTTTTGAGCTTTCCTGGAGGAAGCTTGACTTCGTTCAACATGGAAGAAGTCATTTTAGAAAATCTTCAAAGAGGCTTTTGGTACCTCTTGTAACAAACGGAAAAGTCTTCGAAAATCAAAGTAAAGCATTGGACAACAAATTCGATCATCCATGTTAGATATATTTAGATTATGTTGGACATATTTAGAATATGCATGATATTCTGGATATTTATAATATTATGAATATAATTGATTATGTAACATTTTGTTATTCTAAGTAATCATCTTGTAAAGCCTATAAATAGGCTCATGTACTTCTTATCACTACATATCGATTTATACAAAAAAAAAAAAAATCTCCAATTCATTTTTCTGCGGTTTTCTCAACTTGGTATCACAACTTCTTTTTTTGAGAAGTTATCATCTGCGTCTGTCCACCAAACTCACAACTTCAGATGTAGCAAACCGCCGCTATCACGGACTCCAACACACGTGCCACCATGCGTGGCCGTCTCGGACTCACCAAAGCCGTCAACTATAAGTCAATTTCGAAAACATTCCGTTGGTTAGTTATATTTACAATACAAGAGCACCACCAGATTCTCCGTCACTCAACGAATTCAACTAACTTATGGTTCCCTACAAGAACTGATGAAGAAGTGAGGTCACGAGAAGTTTGCACGCCTACAAGAACTGCTGAAGAAACTAAGAGACAAACTTATTCAGCAATTGGAGGAGTGGGACAGCAAGAACCATCGGATTTTACATGGTTCCAAAATACTCTCCTTCCCTCTATCAGGCTTCAGTTTGGTTGCCTCAACACAACAAAAGAAGAATGAGATTTGCTTGCCGGTCGTTATTCCATCTCGGATATTGCTCATCAATAGCAATTGTTAGGCAATTTGCATCGCATGTGTCGAGGATAGGTAAGTGTGTCTAGGGATAGGTAAGTCTATTAACGATTTTCATTTTTGTCCTCAGTGTGTGTTGTTTGGGATTAATTGGCTTTATTTGAGCACAACGGGAAGCTGATGCAACCCACCCATCGGTGGCCCAGCTGGTTTGCGCTCTGGTCCTTTCACGAGAGGTCTTGGGTTCGAACCTCTCTGGGTGCCGTTGATTTAAGCGGAGGGTCGTGGTGGTGGGATGCTGCGCTATTAGTCGAGGTGCGCGATCCGTACAGACGCTGGCCCGGACACCTTCGATACAAAAAAAAAAACGGGAAGCTGATGCCGATGCTTACAAGTTTGCTGAACATCGTGATCATATACATATTATGCAATTTCTGATGACACTTAATGATGAGTTTGAACCTGTACGAGCTTCACTTTTACATCAAGATTTGTTACCTCGTCTTGAGGTTGTTGTTTCGCAGTTATTGATTAAAGAGACTCGGTTTGCTACTTTGAAGGCACACCGCCAATATTGTCCACTCCTACAGATGCGGTGCTTGCCAACCCTTCCTCTTCCTGATCACGTGAACCATATCGTACATATTGAACTAGTCACCTTGCATCCACTTTCTATCAATGACAACCTAGGCAACCTACAAGACAAACAATTGATCTTGCTACATGCTCATCCACCATTGTTGCTACTATTGAGATAGAACTCTATTTCTCTATTGTGAAAACGGAGCTTTGTTCCTTCAACTCTGGAGAGAGAGATGTTTTGTTCACTTTGCAAGGTTGGACGAAAGATTTTCCACACTGTACTTAAGAAAAACCACGTTGGAGCCAAAAACATAATTTAAAAATCCACATAAGGTGAATCGTCGAATCTTATCATCCAAGGTACTTAAGTGAATATATATATATATTTTACTACTATGATATTTAAGTAATTGCCCCAAAAAATTTTAGCATTAAAGTGAGTTTACCTAAACTTTTTGTGAATTGACATAAAATCAATTGGGTAAGATTTGATTTAGTTCGATTTCTGAGTGGAATTGGCCCATTGCTCGCCCTTCCATCTAACGTGAAGGAATGATATGTTTGTCGGTAGGACCGTGGCAATGAGCTTATATACATACTGCGGATGGACTTGACGGCTAAGTCTCAAAATGAATATTTGGGTAACAAGCGTGGGACCTTTGTGCTAACGTCAAAAGAGGCAGTTGTGCTAAGTCCCCTTTCCCCACCTTGTTATCTATGAAAAAAATGAAGTCAATGGACTTAGAGGTCTAAAGGACCTTGCAAATGTGGTTCCCAAACGCAGCCTTAGTTGGGGATTGGGGTTAAAAGAAGTTTGCCCCTTCAGTCTCTTCACATTTGATTTAAATCTTAAATTTCATGGGGGGCAATACGTAAATAACTCCCTTGATTTCTTCCATCAACTCACTCAAATTGCTTGCCTGGATTTTTTTGGTGGATTGGGTGGTTTTGAAATCCGAGTTACAAATTATCATCTTCAAGAAAAGTCAACATGAGATAAATCTATTTAAAATTATTCAATTTTTAATTTTTTGTGAAGAATGAATGATTTAGAAAATTTTTTTACAAAAACGTATCGTTTGTATTGTGTATAAAAATAAATAAATGAAAATATTAGATATAAATTTTTATCGATAATGTAAATGTTAGGTGTAAGTGGTTATTTTAATTTATTTTTTTACGACATAAGCGGAAGTCGTAATTTTGTCACGAGCGCTTGAAGGAAATATTCCTGTTTTCGATTAGCGTGTATATTAGCAAAAAGAAAAAGGGCAAAAAGACACTCATTAATTCTGACAGACGACGAACCCTAGACAAGCGCGCAAAGAAAAAAAAAAATTCTGAAAAACACTCAGATTGATGAATTCGCGGGGCTACTCTCGGGAATAGCAGCAATTGCTGGTTTGGGGGAGGAGAAAGCAAACAACATTTCTCAGCAGATTCAGAGTGAGAGCGAGAGGGATTCATGGAGGGAAATGGAACACCGCACCCAATTCCAAGGACGGTGGAGGAGGTCTTCAGCGATTTCAAGGGCCGACGCGCCGGCCTTATCAAGGCTCTCACCACTGGTTTTCCATCCCAATTCATCTCTTCCTTCGTTTCCCCTTTCTCGTTTTATTTGCGCCCCCCCTTTCCCTGCCTGATGGATTTGCCCTATTTTTCTTCCGTCTATTTCTTGCAGACGTTGAGAAATTCTACCAGCAGTGCGACCCCGGTACGTTCCCTTCCTCGCTGTGTCTGGATACAGTTGATTCTTCCAAAGTCTCCACATTCGCCAACCTCACTCGCTTCTTCAGCTCGTCCATTGTCATCGTTTTGTTTTTCCCACCCCTTTTCATCTCTTTACCACTACTTGTTACCTCATTTTTTGCATATCAACTTCGCCCTTGAATCTTTTCATTGTACCGAATATGCCCCTTTGTATTGACATGACACCCGGGTGAATGGAGATTCCTGGTTTAAAGAGTTGGGCTCTTTTTTTTTTTTTTTTCCTTTTTAAACTCTGTCAGAGAAGGAGAACCTCTGCCTCTATGGTTTTCCAAACGAGACCTGGGAAGTTAATTTACCCGTGGAGGAGGTTCCCCCTGAGCTTCCGGAGCCTGCTTTAGGAATCAATTTCGCAAGGGATGGAATGCAAGAGAAGGACTGGTTGTCACTGGTCGCCGTGCACAGTGATTCATGGTTACTTGCCGTTGCTTTCTATTTCGGTGCACGGTTTGGTTTTGGTAAAAATGAAAGGTACGAAAAGACTATTCTCTTCAAGCAAAGTTACTATTAAGTCATTTTTTTTTTCACAGAATCAACTTCCATGTTTTTTCTTTGTAACCCCTCAAATTATGATAGTTTTAGAATCTCATAGGTGCGCCTGAATATTGCTGCGTTAGTCCAACCTAATGAATTGCACATTCTTGGTTTCCCTCCCTACGAACAGCATGTTGTGGTTGCGAAGGAGAAATATACCAATAGATGAACTCTCAGGTGTCTTCCTATGAGGTTTCAAGTGCTTCATGGCTAGACAATCGATCAGAAATTAGGACTAGAATCATGCAAGATTGCATTTTTGGTGCCATAGACTGTACTCCTGAATAGTATCTTTAATCATTAAGCTTAGAGTTTTCCTAAAAGATAATTGCCATTAGTCGTTAAAATTAATTTATTTAAGTTCCATTACGAGGGTTTCCCAAGATCTTTGTCCTAGCAATGAATCACGTAAATTTTAAGTGAAAGGATCGCTGAGAGCTAAATAACTATCTGCAACATGTAGGGTTATGTGGTCCAGTGACATAGATGCAATGTATGGACAAAAATATTTTGTTCAAATGAATGAACTTTCTTTATTTTCTTTTGATGATAAGTATTCAACTGAATCTTACTCTGACCCTAGTTTCCTGAGGATAGAGAAGCAGCTTGTTGTGTGATGTATTTGTGAAGTCCCATCTTGCTTGTTAATTTTAGTTACTCCTCTATGGCTGCCGTCAGTTAAGTCTGCTGTTATTAATATCACCATGACCATGAGCAGGCATGCTCAAAACCACAGCGAGTTTTATCCCTAAGATTGATTTCAACAGGCTTTTCAGAAGGGAGAAATTAGTTGGGGGCAGAATATTTGGACAAGTATGAGATGGGAAGATGGGACTTTCCATAAAACAGAAAATGGTAAAAAGAGGGTGAGATAGACTTCCGCCAATCTACTTGTAGTTTTGAGCATATAGATGGGCAAAACACGTTTGGATGTCAAAGGATGTTAGGTCCATATTTTGCTCTGGCAGTATCAAAGACAAGGAGCATTGCCCTGTCTTAGTTTGCTATTGGGATCTTATAAAAGTTTGTGACATAGAAGCAAATTGTATTTTTATGTCGTTCACAAAATTAGATTCCCGTTCATCTGTAATGTGAAAAAGACACTTCTGAAACTCGTATAGTGGTTTTCCTGTTTTATCCTTCTCTTCCTTTTGAATAATCTATTTGGAGTTCTTCAGCTTGTATTTCACATTCTATTCTTTTTTGTTGCTATCAGTGTCTGAGAGTTTCTCAAGGTCATGAAGGCAATGACTGATTGTTCATCTGGCATCCACAATATATTGCATCTCAGCATGAATAATTCGGTTATTTAAAGGTTTTGTTTACTGTCCGACTTTCCTCTGACCCCATCTTCTTGTATCAGTTTTAGACTCTTCCCTAGGCTGGCTTATTTCTTGTGGTGTAAGAGCTAAGGATTAGAACCTGGCGAAGTCTTTTTCCCCTTTTGGACAATCTAAGGGATTCAAGAGAGTCAAAGACTGGTTGACTTTAAGCAGAAATCACAGAACGTTTCAGGCTGTCTTGTCATTTGTATGAGAGAGTGAATGGTAACATCAAAACAACTGTATGGTACCATGTAAGAACTGACAGAATGTTTTAGGATGTGATAGGCCCATAGACATCATGATAGATTGATGGAAAGTGCAAAACTTGGATATCCTTGAGCCAAAATAGAAGTGTTTATGTCAAACGGTGCGTGCTATGTATTAGTGGAGGTAGTTCTTCTTATTTGCAATCATGCAATTTTTCAGGTATTGTTTTCCATATCTCTGTCAGTTATTTTAGTCAGACACAGCGTGTTTTGTGGCTAGTTGGCATTTATGAGCTGATGGTGTTTTAGGTGTGTATATGGTGTGAATGAAAGCTAGGGAAACAACTTGATAAAAACCATGCTTATTGACTCCCAATCCATAATGGAAAGATAAATAGAAATTCTTGTAAGAGCTCCCCGCAAGGATTAGTTTGCGTTATGCATTTTGCAAGCGATAGTATGAGTAGATAAGGATGATTTGATTTTTCTCTCTGTTTGTTTTTTTTAGTTGAACTTCTGATATTGCTGGATCTTCTGGACACCTTCATAACGATAGGGAGGGGCATGTGCTTAAGCTTCTTCCTTATTCTGCTTTTATCCTTTTGTGCCATTACTGTCATGTTAATGGGGTTGGACATAACAGAAGACCTTGTTTAGCTATGTAGCTTATGCAATGCTGATGCAATGTATTGCCGTGAGGATACTACCAAGCTTCTTGCTGCAATGGAACATAGCACTCATTTAATTTAGTAGAGATTGCACTTTGGGTCATGTCATCTTTTTTATGTTTGTGATGGTATTGTCTGTCATTTCTCCTCAATGCTAAGGCAGCTCAAATAAAGACTATTGTGATGATAATATAGGTTTTGTGAGGAACTAGCTAAAACATATCGAGTCATGTTGAAGTTTTCTTTAATTCATGTTGTTTTGAGTTGTTGTGCATGTTGGTGGTGATCAGAATAGTACTTTATAGACAATCACTCTGTATATTTTGGATATTTAGTGCTGGTTGACAGTGCAGTTCCTCATTACCATTTCTTTTTTCCCCCTCTTTCTCCATAGCTTTTTTTAAATTGTTGTTTTCCTCTATTGCTTGAAGATGGACCTGGATTTAGAAGGTTGGTAACTTTCTGTGGTTGTGGTAATTGCTAAATCAGTTCTTCATTGCGATGGACTATAGCGTTGACCCTTCTGATGAAGCAGGTTCTGAGAACTTTGTTTCTTTATTTCATGCTAATAGGTGGGATGAAGTATGCTTTTCTCAAATGGGAGGTCACTTAGCCATCTTGGCTGTCCTCTAGTCTCAATTTTTTCCTATGCAGATTTTGGTCCCTTGGTTTCTTGGTAGGGTGGGTTATACCTCGTTATCACGCCGGGCCTATTTTACATTCATGAGAATTCTAAAGTTGCAGTTTCTGCTGATACAATAACTTTTTAAGCAACTTTTCTATTTTATTGTTTGCAAACGTATAGAAAAGAACTAGCTGAAGTAATCAGTGGCAGTTTGAGTTAAATGGAAGCAGAACTTTCCTGGCAAGATCCTACCATCGTCCACCTTGGATCCTTCCTAATATCCGTTATTGGTCACAACTTGGATAAGTTCCCCATGTTTATTGGTGAGCATGGATAGGATAGGAAGCATTTGCGTAGAACATTTGTAACGAGTCAAATGCAGGTGGAACGACTAGCTGTGTTCTGCATTTTTTAGCGCAGAAAATAGATAACTTGCATTATAGTCGATATAGTTTGTTCTGATTTTGGAGGGTCGGATTTTACAGAAAGAGGCTTTTCCAGATGATAAATGATCTCCCAACCATATTTGAAGTTGTGACGGGAAATGTTAAGCAATCAAAGGAACAATCTGCTAATCAAAACATCAAAAGCAAATCTAGTACAAAGATGGTAAGTAGTCTCAGTTTTGACATTGATATTATTTGCCTATGTACTTCTGCCCCTTTTGGTTCGTGCATAGTTTTTCCTTGCTGATCACGCATGGATGTTTGAACCACTCCAAGGGAGTGAAGATGTCTCCACCAACTAAACAAGAGGAGGAAAGCGGTGAAGAAGAAGAAGAAGACGATGAGCAGGGTGCCACCTGTGGGGCATGTGGGGATAGCTATGCAAACGACGAATTCTGGATTTGCTGCGACATCTGTGAGAGATGGTTCCATGGAAAATGTGTAAAAATTACTCCAGCAAAGGCAGAGCATATAAAGCAGTACAAATGTCCCAGTTGTAGTAGCAAGAGGGCTAGAGTCTGAACCATGTTAAGAAATTGGACATAGATCAATCAAGGACGGTAGACAAGATCAAAAAATTTCTCTTTGCAGTTTAATTTGGACACTGTAGTTGGGAAACTGGTATTGCAACAATGGGACTTAAGCTACACTCTTCTTCTATCCATTTTTCTCAGGGATTATGTTTGAAGTCGTTGCTCCCAATTAGAATTCCTTATATGTATATTATTATTTGTGCGGTCTCATTTTTTGCAAAAGTTCTATGCCTGAAGGCGATTGTGCACCTTTAGTTAGGTTGAGGTCCTTCGTTGGGATGTAACAGAATGTTCAGTTGATTAAATAGAGTGATCCTTATGGTGGATAACTATGCTGACTTTTGAGTTGGGAAGAGCGGTAAAGAATGAGGATGATGAGTGCTCCATCACACGCTTTAATTTTCATATGCTGAATTCCAGTTATTCTTCCAGCGTATAGTAACAAATCTATGGTGGAGATTTCGGCTTCGATTTTAATGGATGAGTGCTACCAGACCTGCTGCATTCAACAGTAGGGGTTTCAATCCGCATATGAAATGCAGTTGACTGTCTGGAAATCTACCAGTAATCCTTGCAAGAACATTGGCCTTCCGAGAAAAGGTGGAATCTGTTGTTGTCCCGTAATATTATCTCCCTGCCCTCCAATTTAGAGATTGTTTTGATCGCAGCATGACAGTCCCAACATACTCTCATATTCTTCGTCACCCTGATCGCCTCCCCAGCTTCACTGACAAGAAGAGCAAAGCAAACGGCGAGCTTCTCACTATGAACCACCACCATCTCTTCTCTGTCTTCTTCCAACACGTCCCTTGGAACGCAGCTTCCATCCGCCACATATCCGCTCCTTTGCATCCTCCTCCTCAAGTGGGCCAACAGATGGTAGATCTCGCTGCATCTTTCGTGCGATCTGTCCCCCGCGATGAACTTATGCACCTCACCCTTGTGCTCCACCCAGCTCCATCCAGTTGCCTTCTTCACCCCCCTCTCCCGCATCATCTGCCTGACCTTATCAACATCCTCCCACCTGCCTGCCTGTGCGTATATGTTCGACAACAAAACATAGCTACCTGAATTGTTTGGCTCGATTTCAAAAAGCCCATAAGCAGCCATCTCTGCCAAATCGGTCCTCCTGTGAATGCGGCAAGCATTCAAGAGTGATCCGTACACTCCTGCATGTGGCTTGATCGGCATGTTCTGAATCAATCTCTTTGCTTCCTCGAGCTCACCAGCACGACCTAACAAGTCGACCATGCACGCGTAGTGATCGTTTGATGGAGCTTCGATCGTTTCAAACAACCGGCGACCTTCTTGTAGCAATCCCCCATGGCTGCATGCCGTCAGGATGCCTACGTAAGTTACATGGTCTGGGTCAATGGCTTCCTCCTCCATCTTTGATACCAGTTCCAAGGCTTCCCTTCCACGACCATGGGCGGCCAAACCTGAGATCAAGGTGTTGTAGGAAACCACATCTTTCCTTTCCATTTCCTGAAAGATTCGCTGGGCTTCTTTAATGCTCCCACATTTAGAGTACATGAAAATCAAGGAATTGTACCCTGAAGTGCCAAGCCTAATCTGATTTCTCTCGAGAAAAGCCACGGCCCAGTTGCCTATCTCCAGGGTGCCGAGATGCCCACACGCTGAAAAAACGCTTGCCATGGTGAATTCGTCAGGCTTCGGGTGTTCACCCATAGGGTAACCATGTCCTTGAAAAGCCGGACCGCAAAAGCTGATTGGCCGTTTTGAGCATATCCAGCAATCATGGAGTTCCAGGAGACCACATCCTTATTCAGCATCCTATCAAAGAGTTCCCTAGCCGAGGCTAAATCTCCGGACCTCATAAATGCCGAGATCATGGCATTCCATGTGACGGTGTTCTTGTGGGGACCCAGATCATAAAAAATTCGTCTAGCAGCAGCCAAGCGTCCACATTTGGCGTACATGTCGAGGAGCGCTGTCTTGAGGAAGCAGTTGAAATCAATTCCCCTTACCCGATGAAGCAACCTGGCAAGCGAATCGGCAAGGGAAGGATCGCCGCGTGCAGCGCAGGATGAGATGACAGTGACCCAAGTCGTCTCGTTGGGCTGGAAGCCGGCACCAACCATGTCATGAAACAACCGGAGAGCCTCATCCTCGAACCCGTTCTGAGAGTAGCCGGAGAGCATAGCGTTCCAAGAGACCACAGTCCTATCGGGCATTGCATCGAAGCAGCGCCTAGCAGTCTCCAAGTCCCCAATGCGGGCATAACCAGTGACCATGGTGGTCCAGGTGACGACATTGCGGCGGGGCATCGCATCGAAAAGAGCGCGAGCTTCCCGGAGGTGTCCCCACTTGAAGTAGGCGGAGAGAAGGGAGTTGGAATCGGGAGAGCCCAGTGGGAGAATTCGTCAAACAGGCGGCGGGCCAGGTGGAGGAGGCCAAGCTGGGCGTGAGAATGGAGGAGGGCATTGCGGAGGAGGGGATGGGGAGAAGGCCCAGCTTGAGGAGGTGGGCGTGGACGGGGATCGGAGATGGCGAGGATCGGATGAGGAGGAGGAAGGAGGCCAGCTGTGGTTGTGGTGGTGGACGATGAACTGGGCATGCAATTGCAACCGCTTCACCTGTCCGATGTCGCTTATCTTCTTCTGTAGCAGCCTCCAATGCGCTTTCTTTCTTCCCATTCATCTATCATCGATCCACAACACGTTTATTTACTACCTTTTGCTCATAAAGCTCAAAAGTACTTTTAAGCCGATGGGCCAAAAGAATTATATATCGCCATTCCCGCCTTCTCCTATTAAAGTGAAAGTTGGAGCTCGACAAGTTCTGCGATTTGAAAAAGAATCAATTGCACATCATGATATTATCAAACTTCGGTCAAACCTTCATATCTCAGAGAGATCTCGAAATCGAAGAGAAGAGTTATGGTAAATCATTTGGACCCACCGTTTTAACAAAAGGTGTAGGCTTCGGTTGCTGTCGTTTCCAATGGCTGGAAACGACAGCAACCGAAGCCCAAGCCACCATCCTTTTTAAAGCCACCGTTCGTGGATGGATTCAAAGATGTACCCCACAACCTCAGCCTCAGCCCTCAACCTCAACCTCAAAGTGATTGGATTGGGCTGCACTGGACCCAGACTCGTCCCCAAGCGATGGTGGGTCGATTGCTCCGGCTCCCAGCCGCACGAGAAGAAGCCAACAAAGGCAATAATGGCATCGAGCAGTTGTTACTCAAGTTGGGGTTTTATCACTATCACGTGGCTTTGCGATCGTTGACCTACTGCCAAGATTTGACTAAAGCTTAGGTTTTAAACACATTACTAATAAGTGAAATCACGTGCAAGAGAGAGAGAGAGAGAGGGAGGAGAGAAAAGTATTAGAAAAGTTTCTGTACACATTAAAAGTGCTTTTGCTTTGATATTCTGATCAGGAAAGTAAATTCTCTCCTCACTTTTCTACATCCTTTTTTTTTTTTTTTAGTAATTTCATAACATTGACATAATCGAAGTATTCTCAAAATACTTACTAGTCACGTTGTTTAGGGTCGAGAAATTTCTCTAACGCATCCAACCCCGTAATTTAATTTTTATGTGTAACTTAAAATGTACACTCCTTTGAGAATCGTACTGAAGAATGTGCAACAGCAAGTAGCTAGTTAAATTGCATCTGTCTGGCTTAAAAGGCGTGCTCATTATTTTATAGTCGAGAATGGATGATCGGGATGGCTTTTTAAAGTCTGAATGTTCGGGAAAGAGTCCACCACATGAGACGACAGTTGGCTGACACTTCAATTAGGGAATTCGGAAAGTTTGCTGTTTTCGAAATCTTTGGATCTTTTGGCACTAAATGGACGATATTTTTGGAGGAGGATCCGGTCTTTCCAGTCTCATTATGATAGTTTGAATTGAAAGAAGAAAAGAATAGTCCAAAAAGAAATGGGGATGCCTCCGCCAATTCCAGTTGTTCCCCGACGCCGCGCCGTAGAATATGAATAATGATTAACCACTGTACTGTTGCGGTAGCGGGGAAAGTAGAAGTAGGTAGGGGCAGTATCAGCATCAGTTGTAGAAGTAAGGTTAATAAACGGGATCCATCTCCTCCTCCTCTCCTCCTCCTCCTGCGCTGGCTGGCTGTCGCATGGCACCACAACGCTCATTGGGCATTTTAGATCCTGACCCGTTTTTGCAAAAACTAAAGATTTTGATGTCGGCTTCTTGCGGAATGAAGGGGAAGAATGGCGATCCAACGCCCAGCAAGCTGCACTCAAGCGGGAGCTCACGCCAAATCCGCAAGGCTTCCCGCTTGTTGAGGGATCCCGGCACCACCTCCTCCTACAAGTCCCCGCCTCTCTCCTCCCCCGTCCCCTCCCCCACCACCCTCAACGCCGACTCCAAAAGCCCCGTCTTCTTGTACAACTGGAAGTCACCCAATGCCTCAGATCTTGCTCCCCTTCCTCCTCCCCTCCTCCTCTCCAACAACAGTCAAGATGACAGCTTGAGCGATGCCCGCAATGCTGTCTACTCCAAGGCCGCTGGCAGCGTAACCCTCGTCCCTCCCATGATTTCCGCCGCCGAGATGCCAATCTTGTCCCTTGGGGTGCCCGCCGCTCCCTCTTCTGCCTTCGAGAAGCGGAGTAAGAAATCCGATGCCCATGGCCCTTTTCCTCTCCAGATATCCTCCCAGGGACCTCCATCTCCCTAGGAATTCCGCACATTCCATGTCCTTTCGCAATGTTCACCCTCCGCTACCGCTGGTCCCAGATTGCTCGGTCGGCCCATCCGACGATACGGACGATGACGGTCACTCGGAGGATTTGAGGCGGATTTCTGGAGCATCCCCGCTGCTTTTAAAGGCGAAGCACCGCGAGAATTGGTCCCGTTCCTCCTCCAAATTGCTTAGGAGCATCAGGAAGGAGGACTCTTCCTACACCTACAGCACCCCTGCTCTCTCGACTAGCTCCTATTATAGGCGTGCCAATCCGAATCCAAGCACAGTGGGGTCTTGGGATGGTGCAACCACTTCTGTGAATGATGGTGATGACGAGGTGATGATCCTTTGGATTTGCCTGGAGGGAAGGGATGTGGGATTCCTTGCTACTGGTCCAAAGACGCCCAAGCACAGGCGCATGTGTGGCAGTTGTTCTCTCCTTCCTCTCTCCGACACCATAAGGAGAAAAGGCAGTAGCATGCTCTGCGGCAGTCAATCAGTGTACAGTGGACGCCGCCCATTGCCTTCGGGATCAAAGAAGCGAAGAGTTGCGTCTAAGAGTGCTCAAGGTGTTCTCCCATTGCTCACGAACGATACTGATGCCAGAGGAGGGTCGTCGGCTGGAACGGGGCACAGCGACGATGAGCTCTCCACAAATTTTGGGGAGCTTGATTTGGAGGCATTGAGTAGATTGGATGGACGGCGGTGGTCAAATTGTAGGGATCAAGATGGGTTGGGGACAGTCGCTCCTACTGGTGGCCAAGGAGAGGAAGATGCTATGCTGGATAACATCAGAAGCTTGAGTCAGAAGCATAAGCCCGTGTTCTTTGATGAGATAATTGGGCAAAACATTGTGGTTCAATCGCTCGTCAATGCTATTTCAAGGGGAAGGGTTGCTCCTATCTATTTCTTCCAAGGACCTCGTGGGACCGGAAAAACTTCCACAGCTAGGATTTTTGCTGCTGCTCTGAATTGTCAGGCTACCAAAAAAGCCAAGCCATGTGGATGCTGCAAAGAGTGCTCCGACTTCATTTCTGGAAAGAGCAGAGATCTTTGTGAGGTTGATGGCACCAATAAGAAACAAATCGATAAAGTCAGACATCTGCTAAAAAATTTGTTAGTTCGGCCACCAGCGCATTCGCGGTACAAAGTTTTTATCATTGATGAATGTCATCTGTTGCCCTCTAAGGTATGGCTGGCTTTTCTCAAATTTGTTGAGGAACCACCACGTCGAGTCGTTTTCATTTTTGTTACGACCGACCTAGATAGTGTGCCTCGTTCCGTGCAATCTCGCTGTCAGAAGTACCTTTTCAACAAAATCAAAGATTGTGACATTGTTTTGCGGCTACGCAATATCTCCGCGAGTGAGAATCTGGATGTCGAATTGGATGCGTTGGATTTGATTGCTCTGAATGCAGATGGTTCACTTCGAGATGCTGAAACTATTCTAGATCAATTGAGTTTATTGGGTAAAAGAATCACGACATCTCTTGTGAACGAACTTGTAAGTTCCATATCAAATCATTTATCAACATTACCTGTTCCTTTCTGAGTTTTAGTTTTGTTTCTTTCCCTCAGTGTGGGCCAATTTTTTACTCCTTTAGGTATTTCCCGACGTAAATTGATGAACAAGATTTATGTCTTCCAATAGGTTGGAGTTGTTTCAGACGAGAAGTTACTTGATCTACTAGAGCTAGCCATGTCATCAAACACTGCAGAAACGGTGAAAAGAGCCAGGGAGTTCATGGACTCTGGGGTAGATCCATTGATTTTAATGTCACAGCTGGCCAGTCTTATTATGGATATCATAGCTGGAACATACAAGATGGTTGATTCCGAATATAATGCATCTCTTTTTGGTGCTCGAACCTGTGAGTACAGAACATAGTCTCATTGAATCCATGAATTGTTGCTGCGATAATTTTATTTGATGCTAATCAAAATAGCACTGTGGAATCGTCATCTTTGTTTTACGCTACTGAGAATACTTTTTGTTTGAATCTTATTTTGTGTTTTTCCTTATGTAATTCTACTTGAAAACAATACTTTTATTCTACTTGATTTTATGAAAATGAGGACCCATTATGCAGGGTATATAGGTTAGCAATTTGCAAAATTGATTCTATTTTCTTATATATATTTTGATAGCCCTAAAGCACTCAACTAGTGTTGTCTATATTGATTAAAGCCTGGGCTGTGCTACAAAAGTGCCTGATATCATGGACCGCTGCAAACCATGGTTGGCAGGTACCAACTTTCAGAAATCAATGGAGGAGTGGATTATTGATATGTTAGCCTTTTTAATTGACTTGGTAAAAACAAATTTTCATTGAAGGGCACAAAAATCATTCACAAGGCCTTGAGGCATTGGCTTCTTTTCTTTTGTTAATTGATATCGAGCCCTTGGCTTCCCCTTGTTGTGACTGTTGCAGTTTAGTTGCATATCATATGGTTTTGAACTATTATTAGGAGCTGAGGCTATTTAGTATGCCGCTATCTTTAGGTCACTCCTTTAGCTCTGGTCAAAGTTAGAGCCAAGTTCGTTGTTGCTTGCTAGAAAGTGCATTAATTTTGAAAAAATGACTCCGTTGTCTTTAAGCTGTAATAACTTCCTCAGCCATGTTTTTATTAACAAGGGTGTACCTGGGACTCTTTTGCACCCTAGGTTTAGGTGTGGCAGCCCTTCTTGCCACACAAATTGGTAGTTACCGGAGACAAACATGGGTAGGCTCTTTGTGGTGGCCCCATGAGGCCATGCAAGTTAGGGCTTGAACAAGCTGCCACTTCAGCAGCCCTTGTGCTCAATTCCTCAGCCATGCTATTTACCCCCTTTGTTAGCTCCTTCGCCTCCTATACAAAGCTTCTTTTGCGGTGCTTGTGGATATGCACTTACGGCTTATTTTTTTTCTCCAACTAGTTTTCTATGCTTTGTTTTCTTGGCTGCAATAACGACAAGTTTAACTTACTTTATGGTGTGCACCAATTTCTGCTTTACCAAGTTCGCTGGGGACAAAACTGGATAATGTTAGATGCTGCAAACACAGTTGACCATCGTCTATCTGGTAGCATTTATAAATGTTGAATTTCTGAGTTGGGTATTATGCTATGATGTCATACTTGTGGGAAAGAAGAACAATTTTATACTTCTTTGCGTATTTTCCCTTAAGAAGAGGTTCTGCTTCCACAGTAGTTTACCTTACCCAGTTGCATTTTATTACGAAATTCATTTTGTTCATGATCGCTCTAAAGGCACAATGTTTGCTGAGTGGTTTTTCTGTCAAGACTTTCCCAAGAGTGTGGATGTTATATTGTTGGAAGAAGCTGATTCTTAAATTTATTATGTCTACAAAGATCCTTTCTCATAGGTTCTTCAATATCTTGTACTAAAAGAGTAAGATAATTTTATTTTTATGAGCAGCAATTACTTTAGTAAGAATAAGCACTGTTTTTACTTGCTCACATTGATATGTATTGGCTTAGCAGTCTCTGCATGATCCGCAGGCATGTAATGGGAGATTGATCTGATGCTTTTTTATCTACTTAACTCTCCTGAAGGTATCTTTGCCATTAGCTAGAGTTATCCACAAGTGAGTGTGGATTTCGTTTTTCACACACTGTTCATATAAAAAAAATCCATTAAAGATGCGACTGTCAAATTTTGCAACTTCACTTAGAGGATGATTAATTCTGTGATACCATATCACTGTTTACCACTGCATTGTTGGCAAATTTGCACCTGCGTGTGCTTTTGAATGTCATAGGGCATGTGATCTCCTGTAAGTGTGTAGATTTCATAGCTATAACATTAATAACCATATGTTTTTTTGGCTTCTGTACAGTAAGTGAATCTGAATTAGAGAGATTAAAGCATGCTTTGAAGCTTCTGTCAGAGGCAGAGAAACAGTTAAGAGTTTCGAGTGAACGGTCAACTTGGTTTACGGCGACATTATTGCAACTTGGTTCTGTGCCTTCACCAGAAGCTTCGCATTCCAGCAGCAGTCAGAGGCAAAGTTCCAGGACAACCGAAGATCCATCAAGTGCTTCTAGAGGATGCACTTCTTACAAGCGAAAATCAGATTCTAGATGCGCACCCCGTGAATCTGCCTCTCCTGTGTCTTTGCTTGAAGAAGCAAATTCATCTCCCTGTCATCAGGGGACTGCATTGTCACTTATCAATGATCATACTTTCAGAACCAGGGGCACACATGGCGGGGGGCTCGGAAGCACAATGTTCAAAACAACTAGCCTGGAAAAGTTGAACAACATTTGGACACGTTGCATAGAGAGGTGCCATTCAAAGACACTCAGACAATTGCTGCATGTCCATGGCAAGCTTATATCTATCTCAGAAACTGAAGGTAAGGCGATTAGCTTCCATATTCTGTTATGCATCCCATGCAATTATCTGGTGATGTACCACAATCTGTGTTAAACTAAACTTTAATGAGTAGCGGTTTGTTTTAATTGTATTCTTTTGAAATTTATATTTCGAAAAAGAGTTGTAAACTTGGTTAAAGAGCAGTTGAACATATTTGATATGGTGGATTTTGATTGTTGATCAACCGTTGATGTAGAACCCATGCTGGTTATATTTGACAGTTTATTCTGACACCGTGGAATCTCATGAAGATGCAGGGACAGCCTTGTTTCAAAGTCTACCTGTCCTTGGCAGCCAAATTCTGAACCAGGAAATTGCTTATTTATTACTAGGACGGCCTACATAAATTGCTTGTTAGTTCATTAGCTGGCATGTAAGAAAAAAAGGATAACATGTCAGTAGCCCAGTGTTGGCCTGCCTGATGCTCTCTTTTTTGTCTATAACATTGGAGAATAATCTTTCATACATCTGGACATTGATTTGCTTGTGGGACCATGTGCAACCATAGTTTGTATTCCCCCCCTGCCTGATGCTCTCTTTTTTGTCTATAACAGTGGAAAATAATCTTTCATACATCTGGACATTGATTTGCTTGTGGGACCATGTGCAACCATAGTTTGTGTTCCCCCAATTTCAGAGTAGCTTCTTCTACAATTGTTAGCTTGCCTTTTGAGAATTGTGAAGTACTTTGTTCAAGTTGAACTTTTTCGTAAATCTAAAGCAGGATCATCTGTAATTGCCACACTCACCATTATTCACCTAAAATGGGCAGACAGAGGTCCATTGTACTTGTTTCTTGTTATCTTGATGCTTCACTTACCTGATCAGGGGAGGAGTTTTTTGTGCTTAAATAACTAATCAGTGGGGAAAACATCCCCATCATCTCTTATGGTTTTATTTTCATGCACTTAAATTTAGTTTGGTAAGAATCAGGTACCTTCTAATTTGTTGGGCATGATGCATGCGTGTTGTACCCTCTTATCTTCGTTGTTAACATGTTCACTTCAAGTGTATTCATCGGTTGACAATGAAGATGATGCTTTCTTTGTTTTCTTCTGTATTTCTAATGTAATCTCATCATGGTTGCAGGAGTTCTTGTTGTATATGTAGCTTTTGCAGATAAAGATGTTAAATTGAGAGTGGAAAGGTTCTTGAGCAGTATTACAAACTCCATAGAAATAGTTTTGAGACGAAATGTAGAGGTTAGACTGATCCTCCTCCCAAATGGTGAGGATCTGATGAAGTATGGCAATCCAGGGGATTCACCAATTCCGAGTCAAATAGGAACAGTTATGGACACTCAAAGAGAGAGAAAAGCATTGGTTGAAGGTTATGCTGACGAGGCATCATGTCAAGAGTTACCCAAAGTGTCCCAGAGAACTGTCAACAATTTAGATGACAAGTTAAAAGGAAGAATGCAAGATGATTCTAAAGACTGTCAGTTGGTGGATGGGATTGGATGTTCATCAGAGTTCATGGTTGAAAAGACTAATGGTACAAATGAAAAGAGGCAGGAGGTCCCAATGCAGAGAATAGAGTCCATTATCAGAGAGCAGAGGCTAGAAACTGCCTGGTTGCAAACTGCAGATAAAGGAACCCCTGGCTCATTAATTTGTTGCAGACCTGAGAAGAATCAGGTCTTGCCTCAAGACGGCATCTATGATCAACATAAGATGGATCAGTTAAGTCTACAGATTTTTCTTCTCAGCATTGGGAGGATGAACTGAATCATGAACTCAAAGTTCTTAAGATTGCTGATGGAAGGGCCTTGCAGAAGGACCAAGTTAATAAAAGTCACTATCCCATGTCCCCAAGTTTGCTGCATGATAGCAGCTTCATGGCAAATTTCAACAAGGAGAACCTGTAAGTTGATTTTCTTGTTTTTTATTTCTATTTTTTGGGTTACAAGGGGGCATAGGAAACAAAATAAAATGGTTCACAAAACGTGCAAAAGAAATTCCCACACAATCTGCAAGAACTTAGAGCGATGCTATCTAGATGTGCAAGTCAATTTTCTTATTAGTTCGTTTCTCATAGTTTTCTTTATGATTTGTTTCTGCTATATGAAGCTAGTTATTCTCTTCACTTGGGGGTTAAAATCAGCTCTCTAGTTAAGTTCTGTTGAGTGTCTCTTTCAGAAGTTTAACTGAAGTTATACCTTCTCGTGTTTTTCTTATCTAATCAAGAAACTTGAGTTAGTTTGTTCAAGCTTTTATGGGACTTCTAGTTTTTTTCTTCAAGTGTAAAATTCATAAAAAGGATTTCCTGAAAATCAGAAAGATGCTAAATAGAGCCTAAAAGTTTACAGAGAACTCGCACCATTGATCTTGGATACTGGTTCTGATTCTTTAACAATTGAAGATGTTTTTCGAATTTGAGTGCATTTGGTTAGGTTGTATTTCCCAAACGTTTGTTGATGATTACCTACTGATAAGGGGGAGAAACAAGATCTGCAGTCTGTGTAAGCATTCTCCTGGCTAGGATCCACACTTCAACCTACTCTGCACGATTACTGCTGCCATTGGCGATTCCACTGCATGAATAGTCTGATGTTTGGTTCCTTATATATTGTCAATAAACTATAAAAGAAATCCAGGGTTTAAAAGGAAAAAAGAAGAAGCTTTAGATGATATCAAAAATGTTAAAGAATGCCCCATAGGCACTTGTAAAGCCTTATTGAATGTGCGTAGAAATTTAAAATTTACCATATGAAGTACGTGGTTTATCTAAATGCGTAATTCTTTCATTTTCAAAGTGTCTTGGAAATGTTATTTCCATTTTTAGTTGACCAAACTAGTGCTCTAGGGGCACTTAGTAACAATACCGTCAGAAGATAGCCACCTATTTGTCTTCCTATTTGTCTTGTGAATAACTTCAAGGATCACAAATATCATTAACTTCATTGATTAACTTATTACTAGAGAGATTAGGGCAGTTTACAGATTGCTCGTGTCTGAATTAAGGCACACTCAACATGGTGCACTGCTTATTTTGCTGTACTTTCAGTTCACACTAGAACTGAATTTACACATGTTTTTCTAAATGTTGGCATTTCTTTAGGGTTTATGAGTCTGGTTCAGGAAATGAAGGTTGTGGCAGGATGTTCTGCTGGAATAACACTAGATCTCAGAGAAGGGGAAAGGTGAGCTCTTGGATTTACTTATATGCTTGCATACAGACGGTGTTTTCAATACTCTGATGATGCACACTCGATAACATTATGCAGCACAAAAGGACTCTCATGCACTCACGCAGAAATGGAGGTTTCTCATTTTTCAGTGCATGCATGAAGGCAAATTCAGAAAGCAAATTAAGAAGACCAGATGACGAGTAGCATCAAATTTAAGTTGCCTTTCTTCCTTTTCCCTTGCTATCATTCGTGTATTTAGGTCCTCAATTGCCGCTTTTAATAGGTGGATATTGTTTTAAAAGTCAGGCCATTTTTGCTTCAATAGAAGATTATTTGAAGCTCACTGTGAGTTCGGGAGAAACAATAAACAAAGATTTCGCTGAAGCCTTAAACCTAATGAGACTGCAGATTTTCCAAAAGAGAGCATAATTAAGTAAAGTCCACGAGATTGTGTTTTCAAAAATAGGGGTGACTAAAGATTTCACATCTGCAACTGGCACATCATGTAAGCGTCAATGTCCAAATATGTTTCCACATTCAAAGAGCACATTCTTGCATTAGCTTTCTCAAGTCAGGAGTGGCGATTCTTAACACAACAAGAATTTACTGAGACAAAATTGAGCTCGACGTGACTTAACTTGAGAGTGATATCAATTGACATATACTCATTAATTTACTGAAAACACTTTGTAATCACATTTAAGAACATTCTTGTAGTGACAAGAATATAAAAATTACGTCAACCCTACTCAAAGTTAGCTGTTTTCTAGGAATAGCATCAAAGTAAATATTTTCTAGATCTGTGTAGTAGATGTTCTCACATCATTATAGGACAATTCTACCGGAGCGCGTTCATCGCTTTTCATCTTCCTAATAACTACGCTCAAACAAGAAATTCGGACACACTTGAACACAGGCTAAATTGTTGATGAGTCACTTAGGCTTTATATATATATATAGAGAGAGAGAGAGAGAGAGAGTGTCACGCCCCGGATCCACTTTGGGCACGCGACATCCCGTTCATACGGTTAAATTCTCTCACAGCGCTCGCCTGGTCCACTGTACTCGACGGCCCAGGAAATCTTCCTCATCGCAACCAGACGACGCGTCCTTTAATTTCTTGAACTTGCGGAAGCGAGCCTTCTAGCCATACATACAAGCATGCAAAGATGGGGTAGCACGAACAAAAAGGATATCATACAAACACCATTATATACGTGACAACAGGCGTTAGGTACAGACCCCCAAAAGAAAACAAAATACAGACGTCGACCTCAAAATTCCTACGCTCGCACTATCTCCAAAAATCTAAGTCAGCTTCAGAGGGACTCAGTCCTCAGGCTCCTCCTCTGGATCCTCCTCGGGGTCCGCCTCTGGCTCTGGAGAAGAGGGTTCGGTGTCCATGGGTTCACCAGCAGCGTGGCCGTCAATCATCGGCTGCCCTGGGGGCAGCAAATCCTCCATCGGGTCAGGGTCTATCACATCTCCCTCATAGTCGGCGGGTCGAAGAGTGGTGGGGTCGTCCTCCATCGGTATAGGAGCGTCTCGCTCGGGGCGACCAAAACCATACTCGCCCTCTTTGAACCAAGCCTCAAACGTGAAGGGGATGAACTGGGGTCCACCCTGGTCTACGTATATAGTGGTTACCTTACGACGCCATAGAGTGGCATGCTCGTCAAAATAATCAGTGGTCTCTGCCTCCATGTCAACTGGGTGACCAAAAAGCGCGGGTGGCGGAATCATAGCTAGGGTCTGGGATCTGAAAAGGATGGCAACCACCGCCAGTGAGTCGAAACTCAATAAGCTCACCACTAATCCTAGCATAGGATAGAGTATACTGACGGGATCGGTCCTATCCAGTAAACTAGGGTTTCCACATTCTCCCTACAGGGTCCTCTCAAAAAGGGCAGGGCGGTAGCTCACAGTGTAATAATCGATTCGACAAATGTCATGGAGCAGTATAGAAATTTATTCACATATTCAAATCTGCAGTTAAACAGATGTAAGGACTCAATTAGACCTCAGAACGTCAAGCATACAATATCAATCAATTCATGACCCAGACTGGTCCGGCCCGCGTCCCTTACTCATCAGGTTCGTGCCTCAACCCGCGTGTGGTACGCCTCAGGTTGGCACCCGCAAATTCACGTTTCGAGAGTACCAGTTCAGTACGCATTTCAGTCAACACAGAATCCTTGCCACGATATAAAATTGAGAAAACCAGACAACAATTAATTTCCTCATTAGTTCCTAGGAAATTAACAACCCATGATTAGTGAATTAGTGTCATAATACACCCTTGGGTTTTATTAAATTAGGCTTAGTTTAGATTAGGGTCCAATTGATTTGTTTAGGTTCAATTGGGTCTTGAGGCCCATTTTATGTTTTAAGACTCATAATTTATTTCTTAAATTAGAATATAGGTTAGGCCCAATTTATTATTAAAATTCGAGCATGGCCCAAGCCCACTATTTAAGATAGGGTTAGGAAGCCCATTTTTAGCCCATTTATATTAAAATTAGCATGGCCAAGCCCACTATTTAAGATAGGTTTAGGAAGCCCATTTTAAACCATTTAGGCCCAATTAATAACCTAAGCTCATGTACATCATTGGGCCTCTTATTTTAATATTCAAAGCCATAATTTAGGCCCAATCAATCCAATTTTCGCCCATTAGTGGCCCACCATCCGAATTAGGCCCAGTTTATTTTATTTTGGCCCAATTTGCTTAAAATTAAACCCCAAACCCAATAGCATTCTTAAGGCCCGTCTTCTACACACTTGGGCCCGTAATTTACAGCCCCTAACAACCTTTTTGAAGCACATATACATCAGAATTTTCGCCCAAAGTAAGGCCCATTAAGGTAGGTTAAGCCCAAAGGTCCATTTTTGCTCATTTTAGCCAAAAATGGGTCCCCAAGCCCATTTCTATCATTGGGCCCATCCTTTAGGCGCCCATAGACTTCATTTCCAGCCCCAATGCAGCCCATTAAAACCCTATTCAGAATACCAAGCCCAAGGACTCAACCCATCTTGCTAATAGTCCAATAATTATTGATTAGATTAAGCTAATACACTAATTTATCAACCAATCCACTTGGAATAACACACAAATCAGCATCTAGGCCTAGCATACTCCATTCCTAAGCTAAGATTAGGAGTGTGGCTTACCAAATGAGGGCTGAGATCAACGGTGGAGGCGGCTTCACAAAGGCAGCAGAAAACCAGCACGCGCGAGGCTGATTCAGAAAGGATTTCCCGATGATTTAGAACTCATCTAGGGCTGATTCTTGCGCCAAAACGTCAAGGAAAGAAAGACGAAGAAACTCACAGTTGGTCCGGACTTCAACCGACGGGACGAAGGCTATGAAAATGGCCAAAAACTGCCGGAACAGTAAACTGGAAAACAGCCTGCACAGAGTCCGGTTTTGCTCCTGTTTGAGGGTCGATCCGAGCTGATCTAGAGCTGAATTTTTGTGGAGAACTACTAGAGAGGATGATGAAGACGTGGGCGAAAACGGCGCCTCAAAAGGACAACGTTTGGGCAGCGAAATGGGCGGCACAATAGGAAGCACCGGTAGGGATTAACTCTGCCATTTGAGAGAGAAATGGGAAGAAGAGCTTGAGGAAGAAATGAGAGGGAGATGGGGGAGCAGCCGGCTGAAACTTGCGTGGAGGAGGAGAGAGAGCTTCTCAAATTCAAAAGTCAAACTAAAATGTGAGTGGGATTAGGTAAAGGGTTATTTGACCTTTGATGGACTTGACTTGTACTTGACAAGATGTGAGTGATTGATTGATTGACATGCATTGGAAATTGAACCATGATTGATTGATGTGACAACTGATTTGACTTGCCTCGATTTGCGTGCCAAATGCACCGGTCGGGTCCCGAGCGCGAACTAATTTCGGACTGGAATTGATTTCGATCTATCGAATTCACTCTCAAAAATTCTAATTCATCTAATTCTAAGGACTGAGCATTTACCGGGGGCAGTTCGGTAATTTTCCATTCACTTCTTGCTTCACGAAGTACACCGGCTGTCTGCCCTTCTGGCGACATTTCTGAAACAAATTCCATTTCTCCATTGTGTTTATCCTACTAATTCGATTGTCCAACTTCGGATTCCACTTCGTGGTCAATTTCATTAAATACAGACTCTGTCAATATCTCAGACCCACGGGCGGCTGTTTGGAAATTTTCCCAGGTAGCCTTTCCCTTTTGGTCGGTCATCCCAGGGTAGCTAATCCTGAGTGAGTATCGATCAGAATGCACTAATGAAGTGTTTCCATTCATTTAGGAATTCCAATAAAATGGGTCGAATTTTCAGACTGTCACAATTCTTCCTCCTTATAAAAATTTCGTCCTCGAAATTTACAGTACACAAGTCCTCACTTCCAACACAAAATTACACTCAGCTACTCAAACAAATAAGGGTACTTCTTCTTCATTTCATCTTCATTTTCCCATGTCGCTCCTTCAGTCCCATGGTGTTCCCAGATGACCTTGACCAGAGGTATAGTCTTGTTCCTCAGGACTTGCTCCTTTCGATCCTCATTCTGACTGGCCTCTCCACGTACGAAACGTGGTCATCCACTTCGATGACTTCATGATCGAGTATATGGCCATGATCCGGCTCATACTTCCTCAGCATTGACACATGGAACACGTTGTGGATCTGGGACAGGTTTGGCGGCAGCGCTAGACGGTAGGCCAGTGTTCCAACTTTCTCTAAAATCTCAAATGGCCCTACGAATCTCGGACTCAGCTTCCCTTTCTTGCCAAACCGAGACAATCCTCTCATCGGTGAAACCTTCAGGAATACATGGTCTCCAACCTGAAACTCTAACGGTCGGCGTCTCTTATCTGCATAGCTCTTCTGTCTGCTCTGCGCTGTCCTCAGCCTATCTCTGATTACCCTGACTGCTTCTACTGACTGCTGGACTAACTCTGGGCCTGTGATGCTCTTCTCACCAACTTCGTCCCAACAGACCGGCGTCCTACAAGCTCTGCCATACAGTGCCTCAAACGGTGCCATTCTGATACTCTGCTGATAGCTGTTGTTGTAGGCGAACTCTACCAGATGCAGTTTCTCTTCCCAACTGCCTTTGAAATCGATTACACATGCCCTCAACATATCCTCCAGGTTTGTATGGTCCTCTCTGACTGACCATCTGTCTGCGGGTGATAGGCCGTACTGAATCTCAACTCTGACCCCAAAGCACTCTGCAGGCTCTTCCAGAACGTCGCGGTGAAACGAGGATCACGATCCGATACAATACTTACAGGCACTCCATGCAGTCTCACTATCAATCTTACGTACAATTCCGCCAGCTTTTCCAAGGTGGAGTCCTTTCGTACCGCGATGAAATGTGCAGACTTAGTCAACCTATCGACTATAACCCAAATCGAATCATTACCTCTCTGACTCCTCGGCAGTCCTGTCACAAAGTCCATAGTGACATGTTCCCATTTCCACTCTGGGATTTCCAAGGATTGCAGTAACCCACCAGGTTTGCAATGTTGCGCCTTTACTTGTTGACACGTCAAGCACTTGCCTACGTATTTGGCCACATCCACCTTCATCCCATTCCACCAGTAGTGCTGACGTAAATTCTGGTACATCTTTGTACTTCCAGGGTGAATACTATAATTGCTCCTGTGAGCCTCAGCCAAGATCCTTTCCTTTAATTCCTCGTCGTTTGGCACGCAGAGTCGTCCTCTAAACTTCAGTATTCCATCCTCAGTCACGTGAAACTCGGGTTTTCTCTTATCTGCGTCCATTGACACAATCCTTTGGACCTCAGGATCCGCAGCCTGCAACTCCTTAATTCTCAACTGGATTTCGGGTTCAATTCTCAAGGTAGCCATCAGGCTCGAGAGGGTTCCTACCTCGATCCTAAATTCTGAGTCCCTGATTCCTTCCAACAAAATCCACTCCTTGACCATCATATGTGCGATGCTCGACTTTCGACTCAGAGCATCCGCTACTTTATTAGCCTTTCCCGGATGATACAAAATATCACAGTCGTAGTCCTTTAGCAGCTCCATCCATCGACGCTGCCTCATGTTCAATTCCTTCTGCGAGAACAAATATTTCAAACTCTGATGATCTGTATAAATCTTAAATTTCTCTCCCACCAAATAGTGCCTCCAAACCTTCAGTGCAAACACGATTGCAGCCAACTCCAAGTCGTGCGTCGGGTAATTCATTTCATGCGGCCTCAACTGTCGAGATGCATACGCTACCACTCGTCCTTGTTGCATCAAGACGCAACCCAATCCTTTCAGCGACGCATCGCTATAAATCTCAAATCCTCCAGGTCCAGATGGGATGGTTAATACTGGTGCGGAAGTCAACCGATCCTTCAACTCCTGAAAACTCTTCTCGCACGTCTCAGTCCATTCAAACCTCGTTTCCTTCCTCAGCAAGTGTGTCAGAGGAGATGCTATCACAGAGAATCTTTCCACAAAACGCCTATAGTACCCAGCCAATCCAAGGAAGCTTCGCACCTCAGTCACGGTTGTTGGCCTTGGCCACTTCTCCACGGCTTCAATCTTTGCTGGATCTACTGATATTCCATCACCAGACACTATATGTCCAAGGAACGCCACTCGGCTCAGCCAGAACTCACACTTGCTAAACTTCGCATACAGCGAGTGATCTCTTAACGTCTGCAATACAGTCCTCAAATGCAGCTCATGGTCCTCAGGGCTCTTCGAATAAACCAGAATGTCATCAATGAAGACTATTACGAACCGATCCAGAAACTCCTTAAACACTCGATTCATCATGTCCATAAACGCGGCTGGGGCATTTGTCAATCCAAATGGCATAACTGTGAACTCATAGTGTCCATACCTTGTCCTAAAGGCAGTCTTAGGCACGTCCTCCTTCTTAATCCTCAACTGGTGATAGCCTGTCCTTAGGTCTATCTTGGAGAACACGCATGCCCCTTGAAGCTGATCGAACAGATCATCAATTCTGGGCAGAGGATACTTGTTCTTGATCGTTACCTGGTTAAGCTGCCTATAGTCGATGCACAACCTCAGCGATCCATCCTTCTTCTTAACGAACAGCACCGGAGCTCCCCATGGCGAAGCACTGGGGCGGATAAATCCTTTATCCAGTAGCTCTTGCATCTGCACCTTCAGCTCCTTCAGCTCAGACAATGACATCCTATACGGTGCTTTCGAGATCGGCTCAGTTCCAGGTGCTAACTCGATTACAAATTCCACCTCACGCTCTGGTGGCAAGCCAGGCAGCTCTTGAGGAAAAACATCTGGGTAATCTCTTACTACAGGCACATTCTCTAACTTTACTTCCTCGACAGACGAATCCGTCACTGATGCCAAAAATCCCGGACAACCCTCGTCCATGAGTTTAGTCGCTTCCAGCGACGATATCCAAGGGATGGAAGTTCCTCCTCGATTTCCCATAAATTCATACCCAGGGTGGCCTACTGGGTTAAGTTGTATCATGCTTCTACCACAGTCAATGACTGCCCCATGCCTAACTAACCAATCCATACCAACAATCACGTCGAAATCGTACATGGGCAGGACAGCTAAATCAATTACTTCTTCTCTATCACCCAAGGCTATTTTACACCCCTTACATCCTAACGCCAGAATTATTCTATCCTTCAACGGGGTGGTAACATGCAGGATGACATCCAAAGGTCTAACATCTAACCCAGATAACTCAGCAAATCGCTCAGACACAAAAGAATGCGATGCACCCGGATCGAACAAGGCATAAGCGGTATGACCACAGAGAGAAACGGTACCTGTGATCACCCCTGGCGCGTTCTCAGCCTCCTTGCGCGCCACAGCATAGACTCGTCCTTGGACAGGTGGACGGTTCAGGTTTCCTTGAGGAGCAGCTACGGCTTGGGGCTGCTGCTGTTGAAACTGCGGTCTCGGACCCCTCCCCGGGCAGTTCCTCAACTGATGTCCCAGCTGTCCACAACCAAAACATCCTCCTGTCTTCTTCGGGCAAGGGTTATTTCCATGTCTTCTGCCACAGTCGCGACAGTTCGGACCCACTGACGATGACGGTTTCCCCAAGGTCCTTCTAGCTGGCGGAACAAACTTCCGATTGTCTCTCATCGGTCCCTTGCCGAAGTCTCTAAAGTTCCTCCCTGGCATAAACCGCGATCCAGATGCGGCAGCCTTCTCTTGCAGGTCTCGCTCTATCGCCAGAGCCCTCTCATACATCTCATTGTAGTCCCTCAGTCCAGTGGCAATCAGCATACTTTTCAATTCTGGCCTTAGTCCTTCTCTGAATCTCCTGGCCTTGTCCCAAGGGTCCTCTATCAGCCTCCTGGCAAACTTGGACAGTCTGGCGAACTCGCCCTCATACTGATCCACGGTCATCGGCCCTTGACGAAGCCTTATGAACTCTTCCATCTTCCTTTCCTGAGCAGCTTCAGAAAAGTACTTCCCATTGAATACTGCACAGAAGGCATTCCAATTCGGCCTTACTCCTTCTGGGAAGACTCGTCCCTGAACAGCCTTCCACCAGTCATCAGCTGTACTCTGGAGCTGATAGGTTGCCAGTGAAACCTTTTCTTCATCCGTGCACCCTAGCACAGTGAATGCCTTCTCCAACTGTTCAATCCAGAGGGCGGCTGCCTCAGGTCCTCCTCTGCCATCAAACTTGGGTGGCTGCAGCTTCAAGAATTGCTCTACAATATGATGGGTCTGGCGTCCTCCATTGCCTTGCCCATTACCTCCATTGGCACCAGCCACAGCGACCTCAGCTGCTCGGGCTTCAGCGGCAGCTCTTTCTGCAGCCTGCCTCCCCATTAGATTACTGACCTCAGCCAGGACCCTCATCATTTCCTCAATTCTGGGGTCGCCTCTACGTGCTCTAGGTACTGGAGCCCCCGAGCTTGACGCAGCTGCACCCGGTCTTCTGCCCCTGTTGCTCATCCCTCTAGATCTCCCTCACACCTAACCAGATATAAATTCC
>JAGVVM010019332.1:0-23725 GCA_019149425.1 Psidium friedrichsthalianum
AACGCGGAAGGACAGGTCATATTTACCCATCGCCGCTAGTTTCCTTGAAGCTATTGAAATTAGGGCTAATTAGAGGTTGCGTCTTCTCCGATACCCTCTCACCTTCGTATGAAACGACAGACAATCTCTTGATATCGATAATTTTTGAGGAAACTAACGGCGATTTTTTGAACCCGAGGCAGATTCAGGAACGGAGTCAGAGTCGGTGATTTTCTGTTGGACAAAACAAAAAAAAAACTTCATGGGCAGAATTGAGATTGAAACTTAAAATTGATGATTTTTTTTTTCTTTTAGAGAATTAGGCCTAAATAAAAACTAGCTCAAAACTTGAAAAGAAGATCGCATACCGCTTTCGTTCCAATGAAAAAAATGCATAGAAATGCTCTATCTACCCTCCTTGAAAACGTTGAAAATAAATCGCCCATAGAAAATGGACAAATTTTTTTAAAGTTTCTAATTCCAAACATCAGGTAAAGATTAAAGATAGAGAGTCCAGTTCATAATTCATATTGGATATTCAACGAATGAAAGGTTAGGAAGCACAAAAGTCTGAGGTGGGTGATGTCCCACTGCGTGTTGGTGCATGTTACCTTGGACAGTGGCATGTCTTATCCGAACCCCACCAAAATTACTTTGTTAAAGAGCAAAAAAAAAAAAAAGAGGAATGGGAGAAACAAAAAAACCAAAATAAAAGCTAAAAACAATTAAATAAAATATCAGTCACCTTTTGGCCTTTTTCCATAATAACCAATTCCACAACAGATCAAAATGTCAGCGAGGCCATCCACGGCGGTCGCCGGAGCATGCGACCCGCCCACAATGATTGCCAGCGAGGGTCCAGCGGTTGTGCCTCATTTGTTGGCTGATCAATAAATCAATTTTTCATTTTTCATTTACTAAAAAAAGAAAAGAAAATTAGAATAATTTTGCCATAGTTTTCAAAGGAGTTTGATTAGAGCGCAGAATGAGGACAAAGGAGAGTTTTGAGTGATTGATGTCGCCAATCATGCCATGCACGTTGGGAGTCATTCAATTTGCGCCGCCCCCCACCCCCTTCCTCTTTTTTCTATGGTGTTAGCTTAATTTACACATTTTATCTATTATGTTTTCAATAGCATTTGACTTTTATGCCAAGCATAAACACTTTTACTCTAGTATTTATTAGTGTAGTCATCAATAATAAAAGCCCGCCATGTCACGCCCCGGATCCACTTTGGGCACGCGACATCCCGTTCATACGGTTAATTCTCTCACAGCGCTCGCCTGGTCCACTGTACTCGACGGCCCAGGAAATCTTCCTCATCGCAACCAGACGACGCGTCCTTTAATTTCTTGAACTTGCGGAAGCGAGCCTTCTAGCCATACATACAAGCATGCAAAGATGGGGTAGCACGAACAAAAAGGATATCATACAAACACCATTATATACGTGACAACAGGCGTTAGGTACAGACCCCCAAAAGAAAACAAAATACAGACGTCGACCTCAAAATTCCTACGCTCGCACTATCTCCAAAAATCTAAGTCAGCTTTAGAGGGACTCAGTCCTCAGGCTCCTCCTCTGGATCCTCCTCGGGGTCCGCCTCTGGCTCTGGAGAAGAGGGTTCGGTGTCCATGGGTTCACCAGCAGCGTGGCCGTCAATCATCGGCTGCCCTGGGGGCAGCAAATCCTCCATCGGGTCAGGGTCTATCACATCTCCCTCATAGTCGGCGGGTCGAAGAGTGGTGGGGTCGTCCTCCATCGGTATAGGAGCGTCTCGCTCGGGGCGACCAAAACCATACTCGCCCTCTTTGAACCAAGCCTCAAACGTGAAGGGGATGAACTGGGGTCCACCCTGGTCTACGTATATAGTGGTTACCTTACGACGCCATAGAGTGGCATGCTCGTCAAAATAATCAGTGGTCTCTGCCTCCATGTCAACTGGGTGACCAAAAAGCGCGGGTGGCGGAATCATAGCTAGGGTCTGGGATCTGAAAAGGATGGCAACCACCGCCAGTGAGTCGAAACTCAATAAGCTCACCACTAATCCTAGCATAGGATAGAGTATACTGACGGGATCGGTCCTATCCAGTAAACTAGGGTTTCCACATTCTCCCTACAGGGTCCTCTCAAAAAGGGCAGGGCGGTAGCTCACAGTGTAATAATCGATTCGACAAATGTCATGGAGCAGTATAGAAATTTATTCACATATTCAAATCTGCAGTTAAACAGATGTAAGGACTCAATTAGACCTCAGAACGTCAAGCATACAATATCAATCAATTCATGACCCAGACTGGTCCGGCCCGCGTCCCTTACTCATCAGGTTCGTGCCTCAACCCGCGTGTGGTACGCCTCAGGTTGGCACCCGCAAATTCACGTTTCGAGAGTACCAGTTCAGTACGCATTTCAGTCAACACAGAATCCTTGCCACGATATAAAATTGAGAAAACCAGACAACAATTAATTTCCTCATTAGTTCCTAGGAAATTAACAACCCATGATTAGTGAATTAGTGTCATAATACACCCTTGGGTTTTATTAAATTAGGCTTAGTTTAGATTAGGGTCCAATTGATTTGTTTAGGTTCAATTGGGTCTTGAGGCCCATTTTATGTTTTAAGACTCATAATTTATTTCTTAAATTAGAATATAGGTTAGGCCCAATTTATTATTAAAATTCGAGCATGGCCCAAGCCCACTATTTAAGATAGGTTTAGGAAGCCCATTTTAACCCATTTAGGCCCAATTTAATAACCTAAGCTCATGTACATCATTGGGCCTCTTATTTTAATATTCAAAGCCATAATTTAGGCCCAATCAATCCAATTTTCGCCCATTAGTGGCCCACCATCCGAATTAGGCCCAGTTTATTTTATTTTGGCCCAATTTGCTTAAAATTAAACCCCAAACCCAATAGCATTCTTAAGGCCCGTCTTCTACACACTTGGGCCCGTAATTTACAGCCCCTAACAACCTTTTTGAAGCACATATACATCAGAATTTTCGCCCAAAGTAAGGCCCATTAAGGTAGGTTAAGCCCAAAGGTCCATTTTTGCTCATTTTAGCCAAAAATGGGTCCCCAAGCCCATTTCTATCATTGGGCCCATCCTTTAGGCGCCCATAGACTTCATTTCCAGCCCCAATGCAGCCCATTAAAACCCTATTCAGAATACCAAGCCCAAGGACTCAACCCATCTTGCTAATAGTCCAATAATTATTGATTAGATTAAGCTAATACACTAATTTATCAACCAATCCACTTGGAATAACACACAAATCAGCATCTAGGCCTAGCATACTCCATTCCTAAGCTAAGATTAGGAGTGTGGCTTACCAAATGAGGGCTGAGATCAACGGTGGAGGCGGCTTCACAAAGGCAGCAGAAAACCAGCACGCGCGAGGCTGATTCAGAAAGGATTTCCCGATGATTTAGAACTCATCTAGGGCTGATTCTTGCGCCAAAACGTCAAGGAAAGAAAGACGAAGAAACTCACAGTTGGTCCGGACTTCAACCGACGGGACGAAGGCTATGAAAATGGCCAAAAACTGCCGGAACAGTAAACTGGAAAACAGCCTGCACAGAGTCCGGTTTTGCTCCTGTTTGAGGGTCGATCCGAGCTGATCTAGAGCTGAATTTTTGTGGAGAACTACTAGAGAGGATGATGAAGACGTGGGCGAAAACGGCGCCTCAAAAGGACAACGTTTGGGCAGCGAAATGGGCGGCACAATAGGAAGCACCGGTAGGGATTAACTCTGCCATTTGAGAGAGAAATGGGAAGAAGAGCTTGAGGAAGAAATGAGAGGGAGATGGGGGAGCAGCCGGCTGAAACTTGCGTGGAGGAGGAGAGAGAGCTTCTCAAATTCAAAAGTCAAACTAAAATGTGAGTGGGATTAGGTAAAGGGTTATTTGACCTTTGATGGACTTGACTTGTACTTGACAAGATGTGAGTGATTGATTGATTGACATGCATTGGAAATTGAACCATGATTGATTGATGTGACAACTGATTTGACTTGCCTCGATTTGCGTGCCAAATGCACCGGTCGGGTCCCGAGCGCGAACTAATTTCGGACTGGAATTGATTTCGATCTATCGAATTCACTCTCAAAATTCTAATTCATCTAATTCTAAGGACTGAGCATTTACCGGGGGCAGTTCGGTAATTTTCCATTCACTTCTTGCTTCACGAAGTACACCGGCTGTCTGCCCTTCTGGCGACATTTCTGAAACAAATTCCATTTCTCCATTGTGTTTATCCTACTAATTCGATTGTCCAACTTCGGATTCCACTTCGTGGTCAATTTCATTAAATACAGACTCTGTCAATATCTCAGACCCACGGGCGGCTGTTTGGAAATTTTCCCAGGTAGCCTTTCCCTTTTGGTCGGTCATCCCAGGGTAGCTAATCCTGAGTGAGTATCGATCAGAATGCACTAATGAAGTGTTTCCATTCATTTAGGAATTCCAATAAAATGGGTCGAATTTTCAGACTGTCACAATTCTTCCCTCCTTATAAAAATTTCGTCCTCGAAATTTACAGTACACAAGTCCTCACTTCCAACACAAAATTACACTCAGCTACTCAAACAAATAAGGGTACTTCTTCTTCATTTCATCTTCATTTTCCCATGTCGCTCCTTCAGTCCCATGGTGTTCCCAGATGACCTTGACCAGAGGTATAGTCTTGTTCCTCAGGACTTGCTCCTTTCGATCCTCAATTCTGACTGGCCTCTCCACGTACGAAACGTGGTCATCCACTTCGATGACTTCATGATCGAGTATATGGCCATGATCCGGCTCATACTTCCTCAGCATTGACACATGGAACACGTTGTGGATCTGGGACAGGTTTGGCGGCAGCGCTAGACGGTAGGCCAGTGTTCCAACTTTCTCTAAAATCTCAAATGGCCCTACGAATCTCGGACTCAGCTTCCCTTTCTTGCCAAACCGAGACAATCCTCTCATCGGTGAAACCTTCAGGAATACATGGTCTCCAACCTGAAACTCTAACGGTCGGCGTCTCTTATCTGCATAGCTCTTCTGTCTGCTCTGCGCTGTCCTCAGCCTATCTCTGATTACCCTGACTGCTTCTACTGACTGCTGGACTAACTCTGGGCCTGTGATGCTCTTCTCACCAACTTCGTCCCAACAGACCGGCGTCCTACAAGCTCTGCCATACAGTGCCTCAAACGGTGCCATTCTGATACTCTGCTGATAGCTGTTGTTGTAGGCGAACTCTACCAGATGCAGTTTCTCTTCCCAACTGCCTTTGAAATCGATTACACATGCCCTCAACATATCCTCCAGGGTTTGTATGGTCCTCTCTGACTGACCATCTGTCTGCGGGTGATAGGCCGTACTGAATCTCAACTCTGACCCCAAAGCACTCTGCAGGCTCTTCCAGAACGTCGCGGTGAAACGAGGATCACGATCCGATACAATACTTACAGGCACTCCATGCAGTCTCACTATCAATCTTACGTACAATTCCGCCAGCTTTTCCAAGGTGGAGTCCTTTCGTACCGCGATGAAATGTGCAGACTTAGTCAACCTATCGACTATAACCCAAATCGAATCATTACCTCTCTGACTCCTCGGCAGTCCTGTCACAAAGTCCATAGTGACATGTTCCCATTTCCACTCTGGGATTTCCAAGGATTGCAGTAACCCACCAGGTTTGCAATGTTGCGCCTTTACTTGTTGACACGTCAAGCACTTGCCTACGTATTTGGCCACATCCACCTTCATCCCATTCCACCAGTAGTGCTGACGTAAATTCTGGTACATCTTTGTACTTCCAGGGTGAATACTATAATTGCTCCTGTGAGCCTCAGCCAAGATCCTTTCCTTTAATTCCTCGTCGTTTGGCACGCAGAGTCGTCCTCTAAACTTCAGTATTCCATCCTCAGTCACGTGAAACTCGGGTTTTCTCTTATCTGCGTCCATTGACACAATCCTTTGGACCTCAGGATCCGCAGCCTGCAACTCCTTAATTCTCAACTGGATTTCGGGTTCAATTCTCAAGGTAGCCATCAGGCTCGAGAGGGTTCCTACCTCGATCCTAAATTCTGAGTCCCTGATTCCTTCCAACAAAATCCACTCCTTGACCATCATATGTGCGATGCTCGACTTTCGACTCAGAGCATCCGCTACTTTATTAGCCTTTCCCGGATGATACAAAATATCACAGTCGTAGTCCTTTAGCAGCTCCATCCATCGACGCTGCCTCATGTTCAATTCCTTCTGCGAGAACAAATATTTCAAACTCTGATGATCTGTATAAATCTTAAATTTCTCTCCCACCAAATAGTGCCTCCAAACCTTCAGTGCAAACACGATTGCAGCCAACTCCAAGTCGTGCGTCGGGTAATTCATTTCATGCGGCCTCAACTGTCGAGATGCATACGCTACCACTCGTCCTTGTTGCATCAAGACGCAACCCAATCCTTTCAGCGACGCATCGCTATAAATCTCAAATCCTCCAGGTCCAGATGGGATGGTTAATACTGGTGCGGAAGTCAACCGATCCTTCAACTCCTGAAAACTCTTCTCGCACGTCTCAGTCCATTCAAACCTCGTTTCCTTCCTCAGCAAGTGTGTCAGAGGAGATGCTATCACAGAGAATCTTTCCACAAAACGCCTATAGTACCCAGCCAATCCAAGGAAGCTTCGCACCTCAGTCACGGTTGTTGGCCTTGGCCACTTCTCCACGGCTTCAATCTTTGCTGGATCTACTGATATTCCATCACCAGACACTATATGTCCAAGGAACGCCACTCGGCTCAGCCAGAACTCACACTTGCTAAACTTCGCATACAGCGAGTGATCTCTTAACGTCTGCAATACAGTCCTCAAATGCAGCTCATGGTCCTCAGGGCTCTTCGAATAAACCAGAATGTCATCAATGAAGACTATTACGAACCGATCCAGAAACTCCTTAAACACTCGATTCATCATGTCCATAAACGCGGCTGGGGCATTTGTCAATCCAAATGGCATAACTGTGAACTCATAGTGTCCATACCTTGTCCTAAAGGCAGTCTTAGGCACGTCCTCCTTCTTAATCCTCAACTGGTGATAGCCTGTCCTTAGGTCTATCTTGGAGAACACGCATGCCCCTTGAAGCTGATCGAACAGATCATCAATTCTGGGCAGAGGATACTTGTTCTTGATCGTTACCTGGTTAAGCTGCCTATAGTCGATGCACAACCTCAGCGATCCATCCTTCTTCTTAACGAACAGCACCGGAGCTCCCCATGGCGAAGCACTGGGGCGGATAAATCCTTTATCCAGTAGCTCTTGCATCTGCACCTTCAGCTCCTTCAGCTCAGACAATGACATCCTATACGGTGCTTTCGAGATCGGCTCAGTTCCAGGTGCCAACTCGATTACAAATTCCACCTCACGCTCTGGTGGCAAGCCAGGCAGCTCTTGAGGAAAAACATCTGGGTAATCTCTTACTACAGGCACATTCTCTAACTTTACTTCCTCGACAGACGAATCCGTCACTGATGCCAAAAATCCTGGACAACCCTCGTCCATGAGTTTAGTCGCTTCCAGCGACGATATCCAAGGGATGGAAGTTCCTCCTCGATTTCCCATAAATTCATACCCAGGGTGGCCTACTGGGTTAAGTTGTATCATGCTTCTACCACAGTCGATGACTGCCCCATGCCTAACTAACCAATCCATACCAACAATCACGTCGAAATCGTACATGGGCAGGACAGCTAAATCAATTACTTCTTCTCTGTCACCCAAGGCTATTTTACACCCCTTACATCCTAACGCCAGAATTATTCTATCCTTCAACGGGGTGGTAACATGCAGGATGACATCCAAAGGTCTAACATCTAACCCAGATAACTCAGCAAATCGCTCAGACACAAAAGAATGCGATGCACCCGGATCGAACAAGGCATAAGCGGTATGACCACAGAGAGAAACGGTACCTGTGATCACCCCTGGCGCGTTCTCAGCCTCCTTGCGCGCCACAGCATAGACTCGTCCTTGGACAGGTGGACGGTTCAGGTTTCCTTGAGGAGCAGCTACGGCTTGGGGCTGCTGCTGTTGAAACTGCGGTCTCGGACCCCTCCCCGGGCAGTTCCTCAACTGATGTCCCAGCTGTCCACAACCAAAACATCCTCCTGTCTTCTTCGGGCAAGGGTTATTTCCATGTCTTCTGCCACAGTCGCGACAGTTCGGACCCACTGACGATGACGGTTTCCCCAAGGTCCTTCTAGCTGGCGGAACAAACTTCCGATTGTCTCTCATCGGTCCCTTGCCGAAGTCTCTAAAGTTCCTCCCTGGCATAAACCGCGATCCAGATGCGGCAGCCTTCTCTTGCAGGTCTCGCTCTATCGCCAGAGCCCTCTCATACATCTCATTGTAGTCCCTCAGTCCAGTGGCAATCAGCATACTTTTCAATTCTGGCCTTAGTCCTTCTCTGAATCTCCTGGCCTTGTCCCAAGGGTCCTCTATCAGCCTCCTGGCAAACTTGGACAGTCTGGCGAACTCGCCCTCATACTGATCCACGGTCATCGGCCCTTGACGAAGCCTTATGAACTCTTCCATCTTCCTTTCCTGAGCAGCTTCAGAAAAGTACTTCCCATTGAATACTGCACAGAAGGCATTCCAATTCGGCCTTACTCCTTCTGGGAAGACTCGTCCCTGAACAGCCTTCCACCAGTCATCAGCTGTACTCTGGAGCTGATAGGTTGCCAGTGAAACCTTTTCTTCATCCGTGCACCCTAGCACAGTGAATGCCTTCTCTAACTGTTCAATCCAGAGGGCGGCTGCCTCAGGTCCTCCTCTGCCATCAAACTTGGGTGGCTGCAGCTTCAAGAATTGCTCTACAATATGATGGGTCTGGCGTCCTCCATTGCCTTGCCCATTACCTCCATTGGCACCAGCCACAGCGACCTCAGCTGCTCGGGCTTCAGCGGCAGCTCTTTCTGCAGCCTGCCTCCCCATTAGATTACTGACCTCAGCCAGGACCCTCATCATTTCCTCAATTCTGGGGTCGCCTCTACGTGCTCTAGGTACTGGAGCCCCCGAGCTTGACGCAGCTGCACCCGGTCTTCTGCCCCTGTTGCTCATCCCTCTAGATCTCCCTCACACCTAACCAGATATAAATTCCTTTCAGGAACTTAAACTCTAAACTACCATCCAAGCTTTCGCCTACTGTCGCGTCCACTGACATGAGTATGCATGAAAAATTCGCTGCAGCTTTAATGCAATTGGACTCGGTTGACACCTAGACCCAACCCTGACAATGTATAACCCAGGACACTCTGCTCGCCACCTCAACTAGAAGCCTGCCGAAAGCCGCTCCTTGATCAGGTCTATGCCCCGGCGACCACTCCCCGCCCTCATCATTTCTTGGTGCGAACAGTTGTCCTAAATTACTCATTGCTAAAGCGAATCCCATTCCACATGTCCCATACCATGCTTCATTACAGTTTGTAGGTGTCCCGTCATACTTGTCCCATACCCAGCTGACGGTACCCAATCCAATAAATCGTGATGCATGCATTTTTCCAAATTTGCCTTTCTATTTAAAGTCGATTTTCGTTTCTCAAATCAATTTGCTTTTAATGCAGAAATCCATGCCATGCATGATGGTCAAGCAGCGCGCAACAGCCGACTAGGCATACAAACACAGACAGCAACCAGCAATTAACAATTCAGCGATCAGCACTCAAGCACCCTACTCACGGGGTTATGCCTTAGAACCTTACCTCAGGTCTTGACGCATCTGCATATTAGCTCATAAACATGCCATAGATTAAGGCTACTCTAGGCAACCGACTTAGCTAGGCAGACACATGCGCCAATCAATTCAAGCATTCTACCCTTCCTAAACTCAGGTCTAGGGTCTGTCTATCTAACTACCCCAAAATCAACAGCCTTATCACTCCAAATCCTCGAACGGTCTCGTATCGAGCTGACCTTGCTCTGATACCACTCGAACGGGGATGTCACGCCCCGAATCCACTTTGGGCACGCGACATCCCGTTCATACGGTTAAATTCTCTCACAGCGCTCGCCTGGTCCACTGTACTCGACGGCCCAGGAAATCTTCCTCATCGCAACCAGACGACGCGTCCTTTAATTTCTTGAACTTGCGGAAGCGAGCCTTCTAGCCATACATACAAGCATGCAAAGATGGGGTAGCACGAACAAAAAGGATATCATACAAACACCATTATATACGTGACAACAGGCGTTAGGTACAGACCCCCAAAAGAAAACAAAATACAGACGTCGACCTCAAAATTCCTACGCTCGCACTATCTCCAAAAATCTAAGTCAGCTTCAGAGGGACTCAGTCCTCAGGCTCCTCCTCTGGATCCTCCTCGGGGTCCGCCTCTGGCTCTGGAGAAGAGGGTTCGGTGTCCATGGGTTCACCAGCAGCGTGGCCGTCAATCATCGGCTGCCCTGGGGGCAGCAAATCCTCCATCGGGTCAGGGTCTATCACATCTCCCTCATAGTCGGCGGGTCGAAGAGTGGTGGGGTCGTCCTCCATCGGTATAGGAGCGTCTCGCTCGGGGCGACCAAAACCATACTCGCCCTCTTTGAACCAAGCCTCAAACGTGAAGGGGATGAACTGGGGTCCACCCTGGTCTACGTATATAGTGGTTACCTTACGACGCCATAGAGTGGCATGCTCGTCAAAATAATCAGTGGTCTCTGCCTCCATGTCAACTGGGTGACCAAAAAGCGCGGGTGGCGGAATCATAGCTAGGGTCTGGGATCTGAAAAGGATGGCAACCACCGCCAGTGAGTCGAAACTCAATAAGCTCACCACTAATCCTAGCATAGGATAGAGTATACTGACGGGATCGGTCCTATCCAGTAAACTAGGGTTTCCACATTCTCCCTACAGGGTCCTCTCAAAAAGGGCAGGGCGGTAGCTCACAGTGTAATAATCGATTCGACAAATGTCATGGAGCAGTATAGAAATTTATTCACATATTCAAATCTGCAGTTAAACAGATGTAAGGACTCAATTAGACCTCAGAACGTCAAGCATACAATATCAATCAATTCATGACCCAGACTGGTCCGGCCCGCGTCCCTTACTCATCAGGTTCGTGCCTCAACCCGCGTGTGGTACGCCTCAGGTTGGCACCCGCAAATTCACGTTTCGAGAGTACCAGTTCAGTACGCATTTCAGTCAACACAGAATCCTTGCCACGATATAAAATTGAGAAAACCAGACAACAATTAATTTCCTCATTAGTTCCTAGGAAATTAACAACCCATGATTAGTGAATTAGTGTCATAATACACCCTTGGGTTTTATTAAATTAGGCTTAGTTTAGATTAGGGTCCAATTGATTTGTTTAGGTTCAATTGGGTCTTGAGGCCCATTTTATGTTTTAAGACTCATAATTTATTTCTTAAATTAGAATATAGGTTAGGCCCAATTTATTATTAAAATTCGAGCATGGCCCAAGCCCACTATTTAAGATAGGTTTAGGAAGCCCATTTTAACCCATTTAGGCCCAATTTAATAACCTAAGCTCATGTACATCATTGGGCCTCTTATTTTAATATTCAAAGCCATAATTTAGGCCCAATCAATCCAATTTTCGCCCATTAGTGGCCCACCATCCGAATTAGGCCCAGTTTATTTTATTTTGGCCCAATTTGCTTAAAATTAAACCCCAAACCCAATAGCATTCTTAAGGCCCGTCTTCTACACACTTGGGCCCGTAATTTACAGCCCCTAACAACCTTTTTGAAGCACATATACATCAGAATTTTCGCCCAAAGTAAGGCCCATTAAGGTAGGTTAAGCCCAAAGGTCCATTTTTGCTCATTTTAGCCAAAAATGGGTCCCCAAGCCCATTTCTATCATTGGGCCCATCCTTTAGGCGCCCATAGACTTCATTTCCAGCCCCAATGCAGCCCATTAAAACCCTATTCAGAATACCAAGCCCAAGGACTCAACCCATCTTGCTAATAGTCCAATAATTATTGATTAGATTAAGCTAATACACTAATTTATCAACCAATCCACTTGGAATAACACACAAATCAGCATCTAGGCCTAGCATACTCCATTCCTAAGCTAAGATTAGGAGTGTGGCTTACCAAATGAGGGCTGAGATCAACGGTGGAGGCGGCTTCACAAAGGCAGCAGAAAACCAGCACGCGCGAGGCTGATTCAGAAAGGATTTCCCGATGATTTAGAACTCATCTAGGGCTGATTCTTGCGCCAAAACGTCAAGGAAAGAAAGACGAAGAAACTCACAGTTGGTCCGGACTTCAACCGACGGGACGAAGGCTATGAAAATGGCCAAAAACTGCCGGAACAGTAAACTGGAAAACAGCCTGCACAGAGTCCGGTTTTGCTCCTGTTTGAGGGTCGATCCGAGCTGATCTAGAGCTGAATTTTTGTGGAGAACTACTAGAGAGGATGATGAAGACGTGGGCGAAAACGGCGCCTCAAAAGGACAACGTTTGGGCAGCGAAATGGGCGGCACAATAGGAAGCACCGGTAGGGATTAACTCTGCCATTTGAGAGAGAAATGGGAAGAAGAGCTTGAGGAAGAAATGAGAGGGAGATGGGGGAGCAGCCGGCTGAAACTTGCGTGGAGGAGGAGAGAGAGCTTCTCAAATTCAAAAGTCAAACTAAAATGTGAGTGGGATTAGGTAAAGGGTTATTTGACCTTTGATGGACTTGACTTGTACTTGACAAGATGTGAGTGATTGATTGATTGACATGCATTGGAAATTGAACCATGATTGATTGATGTGACAACTGATTTGACTTGCCTCGATTTGCGTGCCAAATGCACCGGTCGGGTCCCGAGCGCGAACTAATTTCGGACTGGAATTGATTTCGATCTATCGAATTCACTCTCAAAATTCTAATTCATCTAATTCTAAGGACTGAGCATTTACCGGGGGCAGTTCGGTAATTTTCCATTCACTTCTTGCTTCACGAAGTACACCGGCTGTCTGCCCTTCTGGCGACATTTCTGAAACAAATTCCATTTCTCCATTGTGTTTATCCTACTAATTCGATTGTCCAACTTCGGATTCCACTTCGTGGTCAATTTCATTAAATACAGACTCTGTCAATATCTCAGACCCACGGGCGGCTGTTTGGAAATTTTCCCAGGTAGCCTTTCCCTTTTGGTCGGTCATCCCAGGGTAGCTAATCCTGAGTGAGTATCGATCAGAATGCACTAATGAAGTGTTTCCATTCATTTAGGAATTCCAATAAAATGGGTCGAATTTTCAGACTGTCACATTGTGGCTGAATGGATATAATTACAAAGGTTTTAAGACTTTTTTTTATTATCTCCAGAAAAATATTATGCAAATTTATTCATTTTTCATGAAATAAACAAAGCCCAAAATTTGCAAATTGTTGTGAAGCATGAATTCGACATAGTTAACTATTCAGTTGTATATTGAAGATACTATATGCATCTTTCAAATAACTAACAACTCATAATCTTTTTTTTTTTTCCAGCGAGACTTATTGGTTCCTTTTACAACGGCCAGACTCATTGAAACCTTTAATTGGTAACTTATGAACATTTTATACTCTATATAAATAAAGAGCCCGGCTAACGAAACTACACGGACATTCTTAGAGATGACGGTAGATTCTGGACCACAAGTTTTCTTCGGCAAACAACTTGCAACTGGCAAGTTCATAAAGGTGCGGAGTTGACCATCGAGAAGTAGATCTAGCAAATATTCTATTAAAGAAAGGGGGAAGGAATTAGGGGTGGCATGATTTAGGTAGAACAGAGAACCGGAGAAAATTGGCTAAAATGATTATATCAGAATTTCATGCAAGTTATAAGATTAAATTGATAAAATTGGAAAGTATTTTTTTTTCGGAACAAAATAGAGAAGTTTAAGATGAATTGACAAATGTATAATAGACTTAGAATTAGGACTAATTTGATAAATTTTCCCCAACTCACTGTCTTCTCGTAACTGCAGAGATATGTCTCCTGATAATTTTCACCACTTCATGGGATAACGATGCCATGAGACAATCAAATCAATGAGACTTTTAATAGGTGCTTAAGTTTCCTGATAATCCAGTTAGCAATCCCTATATTTCCTCTATCCTCTTTTTTGTGCTTGCGTTATGAGCGGCATTTGTCCATGTGTGCATCAAATCTTGCTATATCTTTCTATCTATATATATTCGCATAAATTACTCTAACATCCTGAATTTTGATAACATTTGAGTGACATTCTGAATGATGTTTTGATTGCAAATGTAGTGAGATTGCTAGATAATAGATACATAGGGATAATGAAAGCAGTGGTCCATATACTCTTATCCGCAATTATCCTGCTATTTTGCTGGTTCAAAATGGTTCATGTACTTTTTAAAATGCCCACAATTGGCCCCTCCTTGACTTAGTCGATGAAATGTCAAGTTGGACATCACAGCAGATGTCCTGGTTTGAAATCTTGTTTTTCACCAGGACATCTGCTGTGATGTCCAACTTGACATTTCATCGACTAAGTCAAGGAGGGGCCAATTGTGGGCATTTTAAAAAGTACATGAACCATTTTGAACCAGCAAAAATAGCAGGATAATTGCGGATAAGAGTATATGGACCACTGCTTTCATTATCCCTATGTATCTATTATCTAGCAATCATCACTACATTTGCAATCAAAACATCATTCAGAATGTCACTCAAATGTTATCAAAATTCAGGATGTTAGAGTAATTTATGCGAATATATATAGATAGAAAGATATAGCAAGATTGATGCACACATGGACAAATGCCGCTCACGCAAGCTCCAAAAAAGAGGATAGAGGAATATAGGGATTGCTAACTGGATTATCAGGAAACTTAAGCACCTATTAAAAGTCTCATTGATTTGATTGCTCATGGCATGTTTCCCATGAGTTGAAATTATCAGGAGACATATCTCCCGCAGTTGAGAAGACAGTGAGTTGGGGAAAATTTATCAAACTAGTCCTAATTCTAAGTCTATTATACATTTCAATTCAATCTAAACTGCTCTATTTTGTTCGAAAAAAACAACACTGTCCAATTTTATCAATTTAATCTTATAACTTTGCATGAAATTCTGATATAAGCATTTTAGCCAATTCTCCGTTCTCTTGTCAACCTAAGATCATGCCACCCCTAATTCCAGCGCCATTCTTTACAGAAGATTTGCAGATCACTTCTTTTTGGTAACTGCACCTTTATGAATTTGCCAGTTGCAGTTGTTTGCCGAAGAAAACTTGTGGTCCGAACATCTACCTCATTTCTAAGAATGTCTTTAGTTTCGTTAGCCGGGCTCTTTATCTATCGAGTATCCAATGTTCCATAAGTTACCAATTAAAGGTTTCAATGGTTGGCCGTTGTAAAAGAACCAATAAGTCTCGCTGGAAAAAAAAAAAACATTATGAGTTGTTAGTTATTTGAAAGATCATATAGTATCTTCAAACAAGAATATAACTATTCAATTCATGCTTCACAACAATTGGAATTTTTGGGCATTTTATTTTGAAAAATGAATAATTTGTAATTTTTTCTGTGATAAGTGAAAAAAAAGTCTTAAATTTCGTAATTTTATAAGGAGAAATTGTGACAGTCTGAAAATTCGACCCATTTTATTGGAATTCCTAAATGAATGGAAACACTTCATTAGTGCATTCTGATCGATACTCACTCAGGATTAGCTACCCTGGGATGACCGACCAAAAGGGAAAGGCTACCTGGGAAAATTTCCAAACAGCCGCCCGTGGGTCTGAGATATTGACAGAGTCTGTATTTAATGAAATTGACCACGAAGTGGAATCCGAAGTTGGACAATCGAATTAGTAGGATAAACACAATGGAGAAATGGAATTTGTTTCAGAAATGTCGCCAGAAGGGCAGACAGCCGGTGTACTTCGTGAAGCAAGAAGTGAATGGAAAATTACCGAACTGCCCCCGGTAAATGCTCAGTCCTTAGAATTAGATGAATTAGAATTTTTGAGAGTGAATTCGATAGATCGAAATCAATTCCAGTCCGAAATTAGTTCGCGCTCGGGACCCGACCGGTGCATTTGGCACGCAAATCGAGGCAAGTCAAATCAGTTGTCACATCAATCAATCATGGTTCAATTTCCAATGCATGTCAATCAATCAATCACTCACATCTTGTCAAGTACAAGTCAAGTCCATCAAAGGTCAAATAACCCTTTACCTAATCCCACTCACATTTTAGTTTGACTTTTGAATTTGAGAAGCTCTCTCTCCTCCTCCACGCAAGTTTCAGCCGGCTGCTCCCCCATCTCCCTCTCATTTCTTCCTCAAGCTCTTCTTCCCATTTCTCTCTCAAATGGCAGAGTTAATCCCTACCGGTGCTTCCTATTGTGCCGCCCATTTCGCTGCCCAAACGTTGTCCTTTTGAGGCGCCGTTTTCGCCCACGTCTTCATCATCCTCTCTAGTAGTTCTCCACAAAAATTCAGCTCTAGATCAGCTCGGATCGACCCTCAAACAGGAGCAAAACCGGACTCTGTGCAGGCTGTTTTCCAGTTTACTGTTCCGGCAGTTTTTGGCCATTTTCATAGCCTTCGTCCCGTCGGTTGAAGTCCGGACCAACTGTGAGTTTCTTCGTCTTTCTTTCCTTGACGTTTTGGCGCAAGAATCAGCCCTAGATGAGTTCTAAATCATCGGGAAATCCTTTCTGAATCAGCCTCGCGCGTGCTGGTTTTCTGCTGCCTTTGTGAAGCCGCCTCCACCGTTGATCTCAGCCCTCATTTGGTAAGCCACACTCCTAATCTTAGCTTAGGAATGGAGTATGCTAGGCCTAGATGCTGATTTGTGTGTTATTCCAAGTGGATTGGTTGATAAATTAGTGTATTAGCTTAATCTAATCAATAATTATTGGACTATTAGCAAGATGGGTTGAGTCCTTGGGCTTGGTATTCTGAATAGGGTTTTAATGGGCTGCATTGGGGCTGGAAATGAAGTCTATGGGCGCCTAAAGGATGGGCCCAATGATAGAAATGGGCTTGGGGACCCATTTTTGGCTAAAATGAGCATAAAATGGACCTTTGGGCTTAACCTACCTTAATGGGCCTTACTTTGGGCGAAAATTCTGATGTATATGTGCTTCAAAAAGGTTGTTAGGGGCTGTAAATTACGGGCCCAAGTGTGTAGAAGACGGGCCTTAAGAATGCTATTGGGTTTGGGGTTTAATTTTAAGCAAATTGGGCCAAAATAAAATAAACTGGGCCTAATTCGGATGGTGGGCCACTAATGGGCGAAAATTGGATTGATTGGGCCTAAATTATGGCTTTGAATATTAAAATAAGAGGCCCAATGATGTACATGAGCTTAGGTTATTAAATTGGGCCTAAATGGGTTAAAATGGGCTTCCTAAACCTATCTTAAATAGTGGGCTTGGGCCATGCTCGAATTTTAATAATAAATTGGGCCTAACCTATATTCTAATTTAAGAAATAAATTATGAGTCTTAAAACATAAAATGGGCCTCAAGACCCAATTGAACCTAAACAAATCAATTGGACCCTAATCTAAACTAAGCCTAATTTAATAAAACCCAAGGGTGTATTATGACACTAATTCACTAATCATGGGTTGTTAATTTCCTAGGAACTAATGAGGAAATTAATTGTTGTCTGGTTTTCTCAATTTTATATCGTGGCAAGGATTCTGTGTTGACTGAAATGCGTACTGAACTGGTACTCTCGAAACGTGAATTTGCGGGTGCCAACCTGAGGCGTACCACACGCGGGTTGAGGCACGAACCTGATGAGTAAGGGACGCGGGCCGGACCAGTCTGGGTCATGAATTGATTGATATTGTATGCTTGACGTTCTGAGGTCTAATTGAGTCCTTACATCTGTTTAACTGCAGATTTGAATATGTGAATAAATTTCTATACTGCTCCATGACATTTGTCGAATCGATTATTACACTGTGAGCTACCGCCCTGCCCTTTTTGAGAGGACCCTGTAGGGAGAATGTGGAAACCCTAGTTTACTGGATAGGACCGATCCCGTCAGTATACTCTATCCTATGCTAGGATTAGTGGTGAGCTTATTGAGTTTCGACTCACTGGCGGTGGTTGCCATCCTTTTCAGATCCCAGACCCTAGCTATGATTCCGCCACCCGCGCTTTTTGGTCACCCAGTTGACATGGAGGCAGAGACCACTGATTATTTTGACGAGCATGCCACTCTATGGCGTCGTAAGGTAACCACTATATACGTAGACCAGGGTGGACCCCAGTTCATCCCCTTCACGTTTGAGGCTTGGTTCAAAGAGGGCGAGTATGGTTTTGGTCGCCCCGAGCGAGACGCTCCTATACCGATGGAGGACGACCCCACCACTCTTCGACCCGCCGACTATGAGGGAGATGTGATAGACCCTGACCCGATGGAGGATTTGCTGCCCCCAGGGCAGCCGATGATTGACGGCCACGCTGCTGGTGAACCCATGGACACCGAACCCTCTTCTCCAGAGCCAGAGGCGGACCCCGAGGAGGATCCAGAGGAGGAGCCTGAGGACTGAGTCCCTCTAAAGCTGACTTAGATTTTTGGAGATAGTGCGAGCGTAGGAATTTTGAGGTCGACGTCTGTATTTTGTTTTCTTTTGGGGGTCTGTACCTAACGCCTGTTGTCACGTATATAATGGTGTTTGTATGATATCCTTTTTGTTCGTGCTACCCCATCTTTGCATGCTTGTATGTATGGCTAGAAGGCTCGCTTCCGCAAGTTCAAGAAATTAAAGGACGCGTCGTCTGGTTGCGATGAGGAAGATTTCCTGGGCCGTCGAGTACAGTGGACCAGGCGAGCGCTGTGAGAGAATTTAACCGTATGAACGGGATGTCGCGTGCCCAAAGTGGATTCGGGGCGTGACATCCCCGTTCGAGTGGTATCAGAGCCAGGTCAGCTCGATACGAGACCGTTCGAGGATTTGGAGTGATAAGGCTGTTGATTTTGGGGTAGTTAGATAGACAGACCCTAGACCTGAGTTTAGGAAGGGTAGAATGCTTGAATTGATTGGCGCATGTGTCTGCCTAGCTAAGTCGGTTGCCTAGAGTAGCCTTAATCTATGGCATGTTTATGAGCTAATATGCAGATGTGTCAAGACCTGAGGTAAGGTTCTAAGGCATAACCCCGTGAGTAGGGTGCTTGAGTGCTGATCGCTGAATTGTTAATTGCTGGTTGCTGTCTGTGTTTGTATGCCTAGTCGGCTGTTGCGCGCTGCTTGACCATCATGCATGGCATGGATTTCTGCATTAAAAGCAAATTGATTTGAGAAACGAAAATCGACTTTAAATAGAAAGGCAAATTTGGAAAAATGCATGCATCACGATTTATTGGATTGGGTACCGTCAGCTGGGTATGGGACAAGTATGACGGGACACCTACAAACTGTAATGAAGCATGGTATGGGACATGTGGAATGGGATTCGCTTTAGCAATGAGTAATTTAGGACAACTGTTCGCACCAAGAAATGATGAGGGCGGGGAGTGGTCGCCGGGGCATAGACCTGATCAAGGAGCGGCTTTCGACAGGCTTCTAGTTGAGGTGGCGAGCAGAGTGTCCTGGGTTATACATTGTCAGGGTTGGGTCTAGGTGTCAACCGAGTCCAATTGCATTAAAGCTGCAGCGAATTTTTCATGCATACTCATGTCAGTGGACGCGACAGTAGGCGAAAGCTTGGATGGTAGTTTAGAGTTTAAGTTCCTGAAAGGAATTTATATCTGGTTAGGTGTGAGGGAGATCTAGAGGGATGAGCAACAGGGGCAGAAGACCGGGTGCAGCTGCGTCAAGCTCGGGGGCTCCAGTACCTAGAGCACGTAGAGGCGACCCCAGAATTGAGGAAATGATGAGGGTCCTGGCTGAGGTCAGTAATCTAATGGGGAGGCAGGCTGCAGAAAGAGCTGCCGCTGAAGCCCGAGCAGCTGAGGTCGCTGTGGCTGGTGCCAATGGAGGTAATGGGCAAGGCAATGGAGGACGCCAGACCCATCATATTGTAGAGCAATTCTTGAAGCTGCAGCCACCCAAGTTTGATGGCAGAGGAGGACCTGAGGCAGCCGCCCTCTGGATTGAACAGTTAGAGAAGGCATTCACTGTGCTAGGGTGCACGGATGAAGAAAAGGTTTCACTGGCAACCTATCAGCTCCAGAGTACAGCTGATGACTGGTGGAAGGCTGTTCAGGGACGAGTCTTCCCAGAAGGAGTAAGGCCGAATTGGAATGCCTTCTGTGCAGTATTCAATGGGAAGTACTTTTCTGAAGCTGCTTAGGAAAGGAAGATGGAAGAGTTCATAAGGCTTCGTCAAGGGCCGATGACCGTGGATCAGTATGAGGGCGAGTTCGCCAGACTGTCCAAGTTTGCCAGGAGGCTGATAGAGGACCCTTGGGACAAGGCCAGGAGATTCAGAGAAGGACTAAGGCCAGAATTGAAAAGTATGCTGATTGCCACTGGACTGAGGGACTACAATGAGATGTATGAGAGGGCTCTGGCGATAGAGCGAGACCTGCAAGAGAAGGCTGCCGCATCTGGATCGCGGTTTATGCCAGGGAGGAACTTTAGAGACTTCGGCAAGGGACCGATGAGAGACAATCGGAAGTTTGTTCCGCCAGCTAGAAGGACCTTGGGGAAACCGTCATCGTCAGTGGGTCCGAACTGTCGCGACTGTGGCAGAAGACATGGAAATAACCCTTGCCCGAAGAAGACAGGAGGATGTTTTGGTTGTGGACAGCTGGGACATCAGTTGAGGAACTGCCCGGGGAGGGGTCCGAGACCGCAGTTTCAACAGCAGCAGCCCCAAGCCGTAGCTGCTCCTCAAGGAAACCTGAACCGTCCACCTGTCCAAGGACGAGTCTATGCTGTGGCGCGCAAGGAGGCTGAGAACGCGCCAGGGGTGATCACAGGTACCGTTTCTCTCTGTGGTCATACCGCTTATGCCTTGTTCGATCCGGGTGCATCGCATTCTTTTGTGTCTGAGCGATTTGCTGAGTTATCTGGGTTAGATGTTAGACCTTTGGATGTCATCCTGCATGTTACCACCCCGTTGAAGGATAGAATAATTCTGGCGTTAGGATGTAAGGGGTGTAAAATAGCCTTGGGTGACAGAGAAGAAGTAATTGATTTAGCTGTCCTGCCCATGTACGATTTCGACGTGATTGTTGGTATGGATTGGTTAGTTAGGCATGGGGCAGTCATCGACTGTGGTAGAAGCATGATACAACTTAACCCAGTAGGCCACCCTGGGTATGAATTTATGGGAAATCGAGGAGGAACTTCCATCCCTTGGATATCGTCGCTGGAAGCGACTAAACTCATGGACGAGGGTTGTCCAGGATTTTTGGCATCAGTGACGAATTCGTCTGTCGAGGAAGTAAAGTTAGAGAATGTGCCTGTAGTAAGAGATTACCCAGATGTTTTTCCTCAAGAGCTGCCTGGCTTGCCACCAGAGCGTGAGGTGGAATTTGTAATCGAGTTGGCACCTGGAACTGAGCCGATCTCGAAAGCACCGTATAGGATGTCATTGTCTGAGCTGAAGGAGCTGAAGGTGCAGATGCAAGAGCTACTGGATAAAGGATTTATCCGCCCCAGTGCTTCGCCATGGAGAGCTCCGGTGCTGTTCGTTAAGAAGAAGGATGGATCGCTGAGGTTGTGCATCGACTATAGGCAGCTTAACCAGGTAACGATCAAGAACAAGTATCCTCTGCCCAGAATTGATGATCTGTTCGATCAGCTTCAAGGGGCATGCGTGTTCTCCAAGATAGACCTAAGGACAGGCTATCACCAGTTGAGGATTAAGAAGGAGGACGTGCCTAAGACTGCCTTTAGGACAAGGTATGGACACTATGAGTTCACAGTTATGCCATTTGGATTGACAAATGCCCCAGCCGCGTTTATGGACATGATGAATCGAGTGTTTAAGGAGTTTCTGGATCGGTTCGTAATAGTCTTCATTGATGACATTCTGGTTTATTCGAAGAGCCCTGAGGACCATGAGCTGCATTTGAGGACTGTATTGCAGACGTTAAGAGATCACTCGCTGTATGCGAAGTTTAGCAAGTGTGAGTTCTGGCTGAGCCGAGTGGCGTTCCTTGGACATATAGTGTCTGGTGATGGAATATCAGTAGATCCAGCAAAGATTGAAGCCGTGGAGAAGTGGCCAAGGCCAACAACCGTGACTGAGGTGCGAAGCTTCCTTGGATTGGCTGGGTACTATAGGCGTTTTGTGGAAAGATTCTCTGTGATAGCATCTCCTCTGACACACTTGCTGAGGAAGGAAACGAGGTTTGAATGGACTGAGACGTGCGAGAAGAGTTTTCAGGAGTTGAAGGATCGGTTGACTTCCGCACCAGTATTAACCATCCCATCTGGACCTGGAGGATTTGAGATTTATAGCGATGCGTCGCTGAAAGGATTGGGTTGCGTCTTGATGCAACAAGGACGAGTGGTAGCGTATGCATCTCGACAGTTGAGGCCGCATGAAATGAATTACCCGACGCACGACTTGGAGTTGGCTGCAATCGTGTTTGCACTGAAGGTTTGGAGGCACTATTTGGTGGGAGAGAAATTTAAGATTTATACAGATCATCAGAGTTTGAAATATTTGTTCTCGCAGAAGGAATTGAACATGAGGCAGCGTCGATGGATGGAGCTGCTAAAGGACTACGACTGTGATATTTTGTATCATCCGGGAAAGGCTAATAAAGTAGCGGATGCTCTGAGTCGAAAGTCGAGCATCGCACATATGATGGTCAAGGAGTGGATTTTGTTGGAAGGAATCAGGGACTCAGAATTTAGGATCGAGGTAGGAACCCTCTCGAGCCTGATGGCTACCTTGAGAATTGAACCCGAAATCCAGTTGAGAATTAAGGAGTTGCAGGCTGCGGATCCTGAGGTCCAAAGGATTGTGTCAATGGACGCAGATAAGAGAAAACCCGAGTTTCACGTGACTGAGGATGGAATACTGAAGTTTAGAGGACGACTCTGCGTGCCAAACGACGAGGAATTAAAGGAAAGGATCTTGGCTGAGGCTCACAGGAGCAATTATAGTATTCACCCTGGAAGTACAAAGATGTACCAGAATTACGTCAGCACTACTGGTGGAATGGGATGAAGGTGGATGTGGCCAAATACGTAGGCAAGTGCTTGACGTGTCAACAAGTAAAGGCGCAACATTGCAAACCTGGTGGGTTACTGCAATCCTTGGAAATCCCAGAGTGGAAATGGGAACATGTCACTATGGACTTTGTGACAGGACTGCCGAGGAGTCAGAGAGGTAATGATTCGATTTGGGTTATAGTCGATAGGTTGACTAAGTCTGCACATTTCATCGCGGTACGAAAGGACTCCACCTTGGAAAAGCTGGCGGAATTGTACGTAAGATTGATAGTGAGACTGCATGGAGTGCCTGTAAGTATTGTATCGGATCGTGATCCTCTTTCACCGCGACGTTCTGGAAGAGCCTGCAGAGTGCTTTGGGGTCAGAGTTGAGATTCAGTACGGCCTATCACCCGCAGACAGATGAGGTCAGTCAGAGAGGACCATACAAATATGAAAGAGGGAGGCAGGATAGGGGGGAGAAGAGAGCCGAGAGGGGAGAAGAGGGAGGAGGGAGGGGGGAAGAAAGAAAAAAAAGAAGGAGGGAGGAGGGGGGGGGAGAGGGGAGAGGGGAAAAAAAAAGAGAGAGAGGGGAGAAGAAAGAAGGGGAGGGAAGAAAGGGAGGGAGGGGGGAGAA
>JAGVVM010019335.1:0-18931 GCA_019149425.1 Psidium friedrichsthalianum
TTTTCAAAGTTTCTGGATCTTAACACATACATTTTGATCAGTTCGCTCAGCATAGATATCTTGTTTCTCTGCCTTCTCTATACAGTGGTTGCATGAAAGAATTCTCGTATTTTTGTCCCACCCATCTCAACAGCTGATTTTTGATCTGAGACTCCAAACTTTCCTCTCTTCTCCATATTTCTCGATCTGGTTCAAAATGTTCTCCCTAATGCTCTTGTTCTGAAAAACATCCCTGTCATGGACATCTTCTCTAACTCCTCTTTTAACAGCTTGATTTGGGATATGTTGTTTTGGAACTTCTTTTACTCCACTTCTCAAGGGCACCTGTACTTTCTTGATTTTCCACGCCAGATCATCCCCATTCTCTCGGTTCTTCCCAAATCTCTTTGACTAAATTCTCGGCACTCCTCATCTTCCAACAAAAAGCTTCGAATATGAAGATTCTTTCTTTTAACCTTATCAGCCATCAAGGACAAAAGGATAGGGCTATGGTCTGACCTATGCTGGTAAAGCAAAAGTTTCTGCTTGTGGAAAGGAAACTCTCCAATTCAGGTCGCAAACAGCCCTGTCTAGCCTTTTTTAACTAGATTTCCATCTTCTCTGTTATTTGACCTAGTAAAAGCACATTCCTTACTCTCAAGATCTATCATCCTGCAACTATTTAAAGCTCACTGAAGCTCTGCATTCTATAGTTGTCTGATTCTCTTCGTCCACCTTTTCCCACTGATATAACGCTTCATTAAAATCCCAATCCATACCCATGGGAGATTACTCCACTCTTTAATCATCTTCAGTTTCTCCCATGTTCTCAACCTCTGTTGGTATGATGTCGGTGCGTACACGAAAGTTATACGGAAGACCACCCCTTGTGTTGGGTCATTATACTGGACATCAATGTACTCCTCATTTGCTGCCAAATCTGAACCCTATTTCTTCTTCCATAACAAGGCCAGACCGCCACTAAAACTAGTTGGATTCACCACCATATGTTCCTGATACCTGACCCGCTGCCTCACCCTTTGAATAACTCTTTCCCAATTTTTGGTTTCACAAAGAAAAATAAGCTGGGCCTTCCTGAGCACAATGGCTCGTAGCGCCTGAACTGTTAAGGGTGTGCCCAACCCTTGACAGTTCCAGGTAAGAATGGTCATTTGTAACCCAGTGGCTTATTAGGGCTAGCCACCAAAGCTCGCGTATTTGCTTCCTCCGCTGAAATAATAAGGGTCTCCAGAAGATTCATTTCGTCCAGTATCATGGTACTTCCTGTTGCTTCCCCATATTTGTGACCTGTTCTTCCTTTTGACATATCTCCCAGTTTTTTGGTTCTGATGCTGCTTTTGTGTCTCCCAATCAAGCTGGAATGAAGGGAAGCTCTAACAAGAGGGGCCCTGTTTCACCCAGAGCTCCATTCCCGTATTCTGCTCACTGGGACAGTACTACACTCTAAATCATGCATTTTCCTTTATTTCTCTCATCTGTGGGAGTTCTACCGCCACTTCCCCCTTGTCTTTCTTCTGGAAACATTCCAGAGATCCAGAAAAGTAGGTGTTTCTGGAATTTTTCCTCATCCATGTTTTGAACAAGATTAGCCTCATAAAAGGACTTCAAAAAGGGACGCTGTAGACTGTTTCGGCCCAAAGCCAAGACCCCAACAGCTGGTTATCGCCATTAGAGAAAAATTCCTCATTATACGGAATTTCCTGACAGTTTTGTGCATAATGGCCTATCTTCCATAGGAATAGCAATATGTAGGTAACTTTCATAACGGATCAACCACAGAATCTTCTCTTTGAAACTATACAGCATGCCAGATTCCAAAGGGGAATGCAGATTCAACATTACTTTAGCCTTACTCACAGAGATACCCATAACACCTCTTGTTTCTATTTGACATTCACCACCCTTCCTATTTTCTCTGCATGTTCCAAATTACCTCTTCTTTTCTTCCTTCTACAGGTAATCCCACAATATGAATCCAAAAGGCACAAAGTTCAAACGATAAGTATTGAGGAAGGGTACTTGGTTTCTAGGGGTTTAGCACACCAGAGATGCCGAGAGAAGGACCAGGGGCCAGAGTTGATGATCCTATCTTTTTCCGCAGTGCTCTCAAAAAACAGAAGAGAACAAACCTGTTCAAGGTGAAGCAAAAGAAACTACGTTTTCAGTTTTCCATGCTTTCTTCATCGTAGTCTGGAATGCCTGGAAATTTATTGATGGGTTCCATGGAGACGGCTGAAGAGCGTGCGATTCCTTCTTCTAAGCTTCTTCTATACAACGTTGTCCATAACAGCTTTCTTCGTTCTTGGCCATAGGTGACCCAGTCTGTTGCACATAGATGCTAGCCGTATTTCTTGTTCAGCATTTTGCTCCGTGGCAACAGCTATCCGTAGGCAAGAGTGAAAATCTGCACAAGGCAGCTCTGCTATGCCCAGAGCTACAAGATGAAGGGGGAAAACGAGAAGATTTTAGAAAATTGCTAGCGCCTATTACAGCATAGTAAAGTTGTATCGTAGAGACTGTAAAAGGAGCATGAGCAGGAAATTAGGGTTTGTTTGGGTTTTTTTGTAGAAATAGGATTGCAGAAAGTATGATGTTGCTACGGAGGTTCTGGATCAATAATGTTGTTTCTGGGTATGTTGTGGACATTGTCCATTGGACGGATTAGGATTGTTTCAGGAAACAGGGAATAACCTAGCCGAAGGTAGGGGTTGAGCTCTCAGAGCGAGAGAGAGGTGCAAGGCTTATTTGTTGGGTTCTTGAATTAAATCGACCCCGTTATTAGCGCTAGTACAAATCCTAACCATACTTGAAATTAGACAGAATGACACCTTAAGTGTCAATATTTGTGTACGGCGCTCACTTTGGTGTCAATATTTTTTTATGGATCACTTAAGTGTCAATTTTTTTGAAAAATGATTATTTAAGTGTAACTCTGGTGAGCGTCGCCGGAAAATCTTACGTGGCATCTTCGTGGCTCGTTGGAAGATCCCAGTCAATTATAAAAAAAAGTCAAAATTAATTTAAAAAAGTTCCACTTGATATTTAAATTATAAATAAGCTTAAAAAAAAATCAAGTTTCTAGATTCCTGTCCGAGTTTCCCTTGTCAGCAACCTCGTAGATCCAACTGCAGCTCCTCTCATTCTTCAGCTCAGCTGAGGCAGCCAAATCAACACAATCGAACTACCCACGACCATTCAAACCAAACCAATGCGAATCCTCAAGTGAAATCAAACAAATTATCCCGAATAAGCACCTAAACAATCGTAAAGTGAGCGCCGTATACAAATATCAGCACTTGAGTGTCCTCTTGCCTTAAAATTGTCAAAACGCTCCATTTTATGCAGCATTTAGTAAGCGCCGGCTGCAAAATCCAGGCCCACTAATCCAATTCATGTATCCGTAATCAAAGCAGCATAATGAGAACGCGTGGGAAATAGTGCCTGCATGTATTTACTTATCTCTAAGTCACAATAAACTCAACTTGGATGTCGTTAGGTGCGACTCAGGACATCATTCGACTATGGGTATCAAATTTTTGCAACCGTCGAAATATCCAACATATACAAATTAATAACAAGTGTTTATGGAAGATTTATGACTAAGTTCTCAATTCTCAGAGCAAGAATCACATATTTGAAACCCTTGAGTACGGATATCAGTTGGCAAGTTCACGTATGGAGCAACTCGTTCTACAGTCTTCACAGCTTCGCTTCTCGTGCTTATTGATATCCAAATCTGAATGTTGAAGCTTGAATCAACAGCTGTTCTGTCAATCTCTGAGTTTCCTTAACACATGTAGCCATTAGTCCCCGAAATCGATTGTAAAAAGTTAGCTTCCAACTGTTAAGGATGACAATGCATGCTCTTGAATTAGTCCATTAATGTTGACATCTCATGTAGTTAATATTATAACGGACTAATTCAAAATTCAAACTATTCTTGAATTAATCCAATAATGTAGGCATCTCTAGTTAATATTGTAACAAACTAATTTAATGTAGATATTTCATGTAGTTAATATTGTAACAGACTAATTCAAAATTCAAATTATTTTGAATTAGTCCATTCTTATGTAGCATAAACTCTATAAATACTTATACTATCCTAGAGTTAAAGGATACGCAAAACTCATTCTCAAACCTAGAGTCTAATTTTTACATGGTATCAAACGATCAATAGGATCCTTGAAAACACTTGCACTACTCTTGTTTCTCTTCCATTTTTTTTCCTGACCTCTCCTATTCACAATGTCATCTCCCACCTCCACTCCGCTATGCAAAACCACCTTAGCCTAAAACTTTCCAATGATAACTTTTTACTATGGAAAATCCAGTTATTTCCATTGCTTTCATAGCCAGTCCCTAATGGGATACCTTGATAGCACCACTATCAAACCCACTCCAACCATCACCCTACGGATCCAGTACTACTGCACCCCAACCCTGCATATGATGAATGGATTGGGAAAGGCCAACTTGTTCTTAGTTGGATGATATCTTCTCTTTCACCTGATGTCCTACCTTATGTGGTTAGATTAGATATTGCTGCTGATGTATGGAAGGCTCTGCAAACTTCCTTTGGTTCTCTATCGCATACAAGCATTCTTCAGCTTCATATGCAAACCAGAATACATGTAAAGGTGACAAGTCTGTCTCAACTTATCTCCGCGAGGTAAAGTACATTTTGGATCAATTAGCTGCTGCCAATCGCCCTCTAAGGAATGAAGAATTAAATGCCATTGTCTTCCGTAATCTTGGTTTTTATTTTTTTGACGTTATTACTGTCTTGGCTATAAAACCTGATCCGATAACATTTCCTGAGCTCCATCGTTGCTCCTCAATCATGCACTTTGAATGAAGTCTGCCACGATGCCTATAGAAGCAAATGTTACCAATTACACCCCTCCATCATCTACCATTGTTATTCAACCACAACCGATTCAATATTGTGGGAAAGACCATCAGCGCAATTATGGAAACCCAGGCAATTGATCTAAAACAAAAAAGACCGATGTCAAATTTGTCAGAAATATAATCATATGGCTGCAAGACGTTATTTCAAGTATTCGCAGTCTAACAATAGTGCACCTCATCTTACTGCTAATATGGTTGGGATTCTTCCTACCCCATCGCAACAAGACTGGTTTCCGATACTGTAGCTACTCACCATGTAACGCCTGACGTTGCCAAGCTACAGATCTATACCCCACATAATAGTAACGAAACTTTCATGTAGGTATGGAGCAGGTTTAGACATTGTTAATGTCGGTTCATCCATACCACTTTTAAATAATATATCACCTTTTCAAACACTTTTCTAGCAACAACCAAATTACAAGTTTTTGAAATATCTGATTATGTTGTTTTCCTTTATTAAGGCCATACAATTCGCATAAGTTTTCACGTTCTACTAAATGTGTGTGCTTAGGATATAGTCCATCGCATGCTAGTTACCATTAGTTAGATTACAAAATTGGACGCAAGTATATTGCAAGAAGTGCTCATTTCATTGAAAATATTTTTCCATTCAGTACACTTGGTTCACACTCTTCTCAAATATCCTCACCTTCACATCCTTAGCTGACAATCTCCACGGGCTGGTATGTCCTCCCACGCGAACCATGGTGTCAATGGTAATATCCTATCTTCTACCCCACCTTCTAGCACCTCCCCACCCATCTTTGAAGAACCATCACCGACATCATTAGATGCTAATACTACTTCAACATCTAACACGTGGTTTCTAGCCCTTTTACTGCTGGTACAAGTTCTAATGAGCTCTTTTATTGCCTCGCCACAACAAAAAGCTGTTGTGATACCTCCACAATCGTTGATCAAGTAGCAAGAACCCATCCCATGCGGCTACATCAAAATCTGAAGCCCAATAGTAAATATCCATTGTCAGATGTGAACTTAACTGAAATAAGCTCTAAAGAAGAGCCACGATGCGTCACCGAAGCTAATAAGCATGAAAAATGGAGGAGGCGATGCTCGAAGAATTTAATGCTTTTTTGCATAATGGAACATGGGTTTGGTTCCACTGAATCCCAAAGCAAATGTTTGTGAGCTCCAGATGGTTTATCGAGTCAAGACACATGTAGATAGTTCGATAGACCAGTACAAAGCGTGCCTAGTGGTTAAGGGCTATAATCAGCAGAAGGGTATCGACTATACGAAAATGTTTAGTCCGTTGTTAAAGCAACCACCGTCCATATAGTCATTTCATTGGTTGTAACAAAGAATTGGAAACTCCAACAATTGGATATTAGCAATGCATTTTTAAAGGGTACCTTGACTAAAGAAGTCTACATGGCCCAACCTCAAGGCTTCATTGACAAAGAAAAACCAAACCATATATGCAAGCTACCAAAATCCTTATACGGATTGAAACAAGCATCGCTGGCTGGTTTCACTGGTTGAGCATCTTTTAGAATCATTGGGATTTATTGGATCAAAAACTGATACTTCCTTCTTTGTACTTCATCGGCTCAATTTCTCTCCTTACATGCTCATCGATGTGACGACATTGTTATTACAGGATCCAACCTAGCATTTATTCAAGATACAATCAAATGCTTTAAACAAGGAGTTCTCCATACGGGACTTGGGCGAACTTAATTATTTCTTGGAATTGAGGTGCTCAAACATCCATATGGGGCCTTCCTTACCCAAAAAAAAAACATCCATATGGGCTCCTCCTGTAACAGCAGAAGTATGTTACAGATCTTCTCCACATAACAAAATGGACTGTGTTAAATCGGTACACTCACCTATGGCTACAAATGCCAATTTAATCAATCAAGATAAGCCACTTGAAGATGCCCGTTTGTATAGGAGCACTGTAGGAGCTCTTAGTATGCCACCTTCACTTGGCCAGATATCTCCTATGCGGTAAACGAAGTTTGTCAGTTCTTGAAAGAACCAACAGAACACCATAGTGCAATGAAATGTATCCTACGCTATTTAAAGGAAACTGTTTCGCATGGATTGCTCATTAGTTTCCAATCCGCCATAGAACTCCATACATACAGTGATGCGAACTGGGCAAGTAGCCCATTGGTAGACGATCAACAGGAGGTTATGCAATTTATATGGGTCAAAATCTGGTTTCTTGGTCAACTAAGAAGCAGCATACCATTGCACATTCCTCAACCAAATCTGAGTATCGAGCATGGCAAATGTCACGGCAAAAGTGTATGGCTACAATCACTATTACAGGAATTGGGCATCTCTCAATTAAAACCCCTCCTTTGGTGCAACAACCTAGGGGCACGTATCTTATGGTGAATCCACTTTTTCATGCCAGAACAAAGCATATCGAGGTAGACTTTCATTTCGTGCGCCATTTAGTATCACTGCGCAAACTTGAGGTTCGCTTCATATCCACATATGACCAATAGCGGATATCTTCACCAAGCCTCTTATATGCGTCGCCATGATCTACTCAAATCCAAGTTGAAGATCATCTAGAAAACCACCTTCAACTTGCGGGGGCCTGTTAAGATGAAACACATGCTCTTGAATTAATCCATTAATGTGATATCTCATGTAGTTAATATTGTAACGGACTAATTCAAAATTCAAACTATTCTTGAATTAGTCCATTAATGTAGATATCTCTAGTTAATATTTGGGTTAATACCACAAAAACCGTAAACGGTACGCCTGTGACAAATTTACCCCAAATTATTTTTTGACCACAAAAACCCCAAATTGGTACAACATGTGATAAATTTACCCCAAACTATTGTTTTAACCTCAAAAAACCCAAACTGATACATTTGTGACAAATTTACCCCAAACTGATATATTTGCGACAAATTTACCCTCCGTTAATTTTCGTTAAATTTAACGTTAAATTACTTAGTTGGATGGTCTTACCCAAAAAAAAATTACTTAGTTGGATGGCATGTCGCACTTCACGGGTATACCGGTTTAGGATTTTACCCTTCGTTACACAGGTTTATCAATTTTAGATTTTTCATGGTACTGATCCAATTTAATAAAGGGTAAATTTGTCATAAGTATAATAGTTTGGGATTTTTCGTGGGTAAAAAAAATTAGTTCGGAGTAAATTTGTCACAAATGTACCAGTTTGGGGTTTATGGTCAAAAAAATAGTTTAGGTAAATTTGTCACGAGTGTACCAGTTTGGGGTTTTTCGTGGTCAAAAAAATAGTTTGAGGTAAATTTGTCACGGGTGTACCAGTTTGGGGTTTTTCGTGGTATTAACCCTTAATATTTTAACGAACTAATTTAATATAGATATCTCATGTATTAATATTGTAACAGACTAATTCAAAATTCAATTTATTTTGAATTAGTCATTTTATGTGGCATAAACTCTATAAATACATATGCTATCCTAGAGTTAAAGGATAAGCAAAACTCATCTCAAGCCTAGTGTCTAATTCTTACACCAACTACTACAGTTGACTACCCTGTATGCCACGTTCCATCTATGGAAATGTTCTTCGTTACAAAATTGGATCTGTTATGACATATGATTCATCAAAATAATATTCACGAGTTAAGTCTAAATCACATCACAATGGCGCTGCCAATGAAGATGATTGCTATGGAATCAACTTATCAGAAGACGAAGAAGATGCCAAGGGATAAATCAAGAAAATGAGGTTATCCATCACAACAATGTCAGCATGTATCATGTCATCACCTGAAAAAGTCTGAAAAGCACAATATACATTTGTATATGAAAACTTTTAAACAAAGTCTGCTACAATAACGCAGCGCATACATCGTCTGGATTCTCATCTCCATAGTACATCAAAGTTATCCTGCGAATATGTCCGTTTGATACCTCCATAAAGTCAATATATCAGTGATGGTACAAACTCGGACAAGCTATCCTGCGAGCTGCGATTAGGTTCTGTGATAATCAAATACACCTAAGAAATTTCTAACATAGCTTCAAATTACCGTCATTGGGCTGTGTAGGGACTTGAAAGTGCGATTAAGTTGAAGTTACCAAAACTATTCTCAAACTCTAATAATTCCTTCCAAAGGCCAGAAGATCCAAGTACTTCATGGGAAGGAAATCAAGTATCATCTGTCAAAAGTAGGTAAAAAAAAAAAACTAAAGAATAAAAAAACTAAAAGTTTAGGACTAGAAACCATAGTCCGAGGGAATTAAGCTACAAGAGAAGTCCGTTAGATAGACCATGCATGTCTACGTCGGCCTTTCCTTTGCTTCCAAAGTGCGTGACGCACACATTCATTCAATTAGTACTAAACATTTCATATGGTAATAATGAATCCGTCCAGCCATTTACGCGAGAATTTGATAATGGGACTCCAGCCATCGTATATGGTGTGATCCACGTTGGACGTGGCCCTTACCTAGTGGCCGGTGAGGTGCAGATGAAAGGAGAAAAATAATAATAAAAGAGAAGAAAAGAAAGAAAATGAAACAATCTAAAATATACTAAAATATTTTTAGTAATATTTTAGATTGTTTCATTTTTCTTTCTTTTCTTCTCTTTTATTATTATTTTTCTCTTTTCATCTGCAACCCTCACCGGCCACTAGGTAAGGGCCACGTCAACGTTGATCACACCATATAAGATGGCTGGAGTCCACATTATCAATTTCTCGCGTAATTGGCTGGACGGATTCAATTATTACCAATATGAAAATGTTTAGTACTAATTGAAATGAAGGTGTGCGTCACGCACTTTGGAAGCAAAGGAAAGGCCGACGTAGACATGCATGTCTATCTACGGGCTTCTCTTTTTAGCTTAATTCCCTCGGACTATGGTTTCTAGTTCCTAAACTTTTTAGTTTTTATTCTTTAGTTTTTTTTTTTTACCTACTTTTGACAAGATGATACTTGATTTCCTTCCCCATGAAGTACTTGGATCTTCTGGCCTTTTGGAAGGAATTATTAGAAGTTTGAGAACTAGTTTTGGTAACTTCAACTTTAATCGCACTTTCATCCCTACACAAGCCCCAATGACGGTAATTTGAAAGCCTATGTTAGAAATTTCTTAGGTTATTTGATTATCACAGAACCTAATCGCAGCTCGCAGGATAGATTGTCCGAGTTTGTACCATCACATGATATATGACTTTATGGAGGTATCAAACGGACATATTCGCAGGATAACTTTGATGTACTATGGAGATGAGAAGTCAGACGATGTATGCGCTGCGTTATTGTAGCAGACTTTGTTTAAAGTTTTCATATACAAATGTATATTGTGCTTTTCAGACTTTTTCAGGTGATGACATGATACATGCTGACATTGTTGTGATGGATAACCTCATTTTCTTGATTTTATCCCTTGGCATCTTCTCGTCTTCTGATAAGTTGATTCCATAGCAATCATCTCATTGGCAGCGCCATTGTGATGTGATTTAGACTTAACTCGTGAATATTATTTTGATGAATCATATGTCATAACAGATCCAATTTTGTAACGAAGAACATTTCCATAGATGGAACGTGGCATACAGGGTAGTCAACTGTAGTAGTTGGTGTAAGAATTAGACACTAGGCTTGAGAATGAGTTTTGCTTATCCTTTAACTCTAGGATAGCATATGTATTTATAGAGTTTATGCCACATAAAAATGACTAATTCAAAATAAATTGAATTTTGAATAGTCTGTTACAATATTAATACATGAGATATCTATATTAATTAGTTCGTTAAAATATTAAGGGTTAATACCACGAAAAACCCCAAACTGGTACACCCGTGACAAATTTACCTCAAACTATTTTTTGACCACGAAAAACCCCAAACTGGTACACTCGTGACAAATTTACCTAAACTATTTTTTTGACATAAAAAACCCCAAACTGGTACATTTGTGACAAATTTACTCCGAACTAATTTTTTTTACCACGAAAAATCCCAAACTATTATACTTATGACAAATTTACCCTTTATTAAATTGGATCAGTACCATGAAAAATCTAAAATTGATAAACCTGTGGTAAACGAAGGGTAAAAATCCTAAACCGGTATACCCGTGAAGTGCGACATGCCATCCAACTAAGTAATTTTTTTTTGGTAAGGACCATCCAACTAAGTAATTTAACGTTAAATTTAACGAAAATTAACGGAGGGTAAATTTGTCGCAAATATATCAGTTTGGGGTAAATTTGTCACAAATGTATCAGTTTGGGTTTTTTGAGGTTAAAACAATAGTTGGGGTAAATTTATCACATGTGTACCAATTTGGGTTTTTTTGTGGTCAAAAAAATAATTTGGGGTAAATTTGTCACAGGCGTACCGGTTTACGGTTTTTGTGGTATTAACCCAAATATTAACTAGAGATATCTACATTAATGGACTAATTCAAGAATAGTTTGAATTTTGAATTAGTCCGTTACAATATTAACTACATGAGATATCAACATTAATGGATTAATTCAAGAGCATGTGTTGTCATCCTTAACAGGCCCCCGCAAGTTGAAGGTGGTTTTCTAGATGATCTTCAACTTGGATTTGAGTAGATCATGGCGACGGCATATAAGAGGCTTGGTGAAGATATCCGCTATTTGGTCATATGTGGATATGAAGCGAACCTCAAGTTTGCGCAGTGATACTAAATGGCGCACGAAATGAAAGTCTACCTCGATATGCTTTGTTCTGGCATGAAAAAGTGGATTCACCATAAGATACGTGCCCCTAGGTGTTGCACCAAAGGATAGGGGTTTAATTGAGAGATGCCCAATTCCTGTAATAGTGATTGTAGCCATACCACTTTTGCCGTGACATTTGCCAATGCTCGATACTCAGATTTGGTTGAGGAATGTGCAATGGTATGCTGCTTCTTAGTTGACCAAGAAACCAGATTTTGACCCATATAAATTGCATAACCTCCTGTTGATCGTCTACCAATGGGGCTACTTGCCCAGTTCGCATCACTGTATGTATGGAGTTCTATGGCGGATTGGAAACTAATGAGCAATCCATGCGAAACAGTTTCCTTTAAATAGCGTAGGATACATTTCATTGCACTATGGTGTTCTGTTGGTTCTTTCAAGAACTGACAAACTTCGTTTACCGCATAGGAGATATCTGGCCAAGTGAAGGTGGCATACTGAAGAGCAGTGCTCCTATACAAACGGGCATCTTCAAGTGGCTTATCTTGATTGATTAAATTGGCATTTGTAGCCATAGGTGAGTGTACCGATTTAACACAGTCCATTTTGGTTATGTGGAGAAGATCTGTACATACTTCTGCTGTTACAGGAGGAGCCCATATGGATGTTTTTTTTTTTTGGGTAAGGAAGGCCCCATATGGATGTTTGAGCACCTCAATCCCAAGAAATAATTAAGTTCGCCCAAGTCCCGTATGGAGAACTCCTTGTTTAAGCATTTGATTGTATCTTGAATAAATGCTAGGTTGGATCCTGTAATAACAATGTCGTCACCATCGATGAGCATGTAAGGAGAGAAATTGAGCCGATGAAGTACAAAGAAGGAAGTATCAGTTTTTGATCCAATAAATCCCAATGATTCTAAAAAGATGCTCAACCAGTGAAACCAAGCCAGCGATGCTTGTTTCAATCCGTATAAGGATTTTGGTAGCTTGCATATATGGTTTGGCTTTTCTTTGTCAATGAAGCCTTGAGGTTGGGCCATGTAGACTTCTTTAGTCAAGGTACCCTTTAAAAATGCATTGCTAATATCCAATTGTTGGAGTTTCCAATTCTTTGTTACAACCAATGAAATGACTATATGGACGGTGGTTGCTTTAACAACGGGACTAAACATTTTCGTATAGTCGATACCCTTCTGCTGATTATAGCCCTTAACCACTAGGCACGCTTTGTACTGGTCTATCGAACTATCTACATGTGTCTTGACTCGATAAACCCATCTGGAGCTCACAACATTTGCTTTGGGATTCAGTGGAACCAAAACCCATGTTCCATTATGCAAAAAAGCATTAAATTCTTCGAGCATCGCCTCCCTCCATTTTTCATGCTTATTAGCTTCGGTGACGCATCGTGGCTCTTCTTTAGAGCTTATTTCAGTTAAGTTCACATCTGACAATGGATATTTACTATTGGGCTTCAGATTTTGATGTAGCCGCATGGGATGGGTTCTTGCTACTTGATCAACCGATTGTGGAGGTATCACAACAGCTTGTTGTGGCGAGGCAATTGAAAGAGTCTCATTAGAACTTGTACCAGCAGTAAACGGGCTAGAAACCACGTGTTAGATGTTGAAGTAGTATTAGCATCTAATGATGTCGGTGATGGTTCTTCAAAGATGGGTGGGGAGGTGCTAGAAGGTGGGGGTAGAAGATAGGATATTACCATTGACACCATGGTTCGCGTGGGAGGACATACCAGCCGTGGAGATTGTCAGCTAAGGATGTGAAGGTGAGGATATTTGAGAAGAGTGTGAACCAAGTGTACTGAATGGAAAAATATTTTCAATGAAATGAGCACTTCTTGCAATATACTTGCGTCCAATTTTGTAATCTAACTAATGGTAACTAGCATGCGATGGACTATATCCTAAGCACACACATTGAGTAGAACGTGAAAACTTATGCGAATTGTATGGCCTTAATAAAGGGAAAACAACATAATCAGATATTTCAAAAACTTGTAATTTGGTTGTTGCTAGAAAAGTGTTTGAAAAGGTGATATATTATTTAAAAGTGGTATGGATGAACCGACATTAACAATGTCTAAACCTGCTCCATACCTACATGAAAAGTTTCGTTACTATTATGTGGGGTAGAGATCTGTAGCTTGGCAACGTCAGGCGTTACATGGTGAGTAGCTACAGTATCGGAAACCAGTCTTGTTGCGATGGGGTAGGAAGAATCCCAACCATATTAGCAGTAAGATGAGGTGCACTATTGTTAGACTGCGAATACTTGAAATAACGTCTTGCAGCCATATGATTATATTTCTGACAAATTGACATCGGTCTTTTTTGTTTTTAGATCAATTGCCTGGGTTTCCATAATTGCGCTGATGGTCTTTCCCACAATATGAATCGGTTGTGGTTGAATAACAATGGTAGATGATGGAGGGGTGTAATTGGTAACATTTGCTTCTATAGGCATCGTGGCAGACTTCATTCAAAGTGCATGATTGAGGAGCAACCGATGGAGCTCAGGAAATGTTATCGGATCAGGTTTTATAGCCAAGACAGTAATAACGTCAAAAAAATAAAAACCAAGATTACGGAAGACAATGGCATTTAATTCTTCATTCCTTAGAGGGCGATTGGCAGCAGCTAATTGATCCAAAATGTACTTTACCTCGCGGAGATAAGTTGAGACAGACTTGTCACCTTTACATGTATTCTGGAGTTGCATATGAAGCTGAAGAATGCTTGTATGCGATAGAGAACCAAAGGAAGTTTGCAGAGCCTTCCATACATCAGCAGCAATATCTAATCTAACCACATAAGGTAGGACATCAGGTGAAAGAGAAGATATCATCCAACTAAGAACAGTTGGCCTTTCCCAATCCATTCATCATATGCAGGGTTGGGGTGCAGTAGTACTGGAATCCGTAGGGTGATGGTTGGAGTGGGTTTGATAGTGGTGCTATCAAGGTATCCCATTAGGGACTGGCTATGAAGCAATGGAAATAACTGGATTTCCATAGTAAAAAGTTATCATTGGAAAGTTTTAGGCTAAGGTGGTTTTGCATAGCGGAGTGGAGGTGGGAGATGACATTGTGAATAGGAGAGGTCAGGAAAAAAAATGGAAGAGAAACAAAGAGTAGTGCAAGTGTTTTCAAGGATCCTATTGATCGTTTGATACCATGTAAAAATTAGACTCTAGGTTTGAGAATGAGTTTTGCGTATCCTTTAAACTCTAGGATAGTATAAGTATTTATAGAGTTTATGCTACATAAGAATGGACTAATTCAAAATAATTTGAATTTTGAATTAGTCTGTTACAATATTAACTACATGAAATATCTACATTAAATTAGTTTGTTACAATATTAACTAGAGATGCCTACATTATTGGTTAATTCAAGAATAGTTTGAATTTTGAATTAGTCCGTTATAATATTAACTACATGAGATGTCAACATTAATGGACTAATTCAAGAGCATGCATTGTCATCCTTAACAGTTGGAAGCTAACTTTTTACAATCGATTTCGGGGACTAATGGCTACATGTGTTAAGGAAACTCAGAGATTGACAGAACAGCTGTTGATTCAAGCTTCAACATTCAGATTTGGATATCAATAAGCACGAGAAGCGAAGCTGTGAAGACTGTAGAACGAGTTGCTCCATACGTGAACTTGCCAACTGATATCCGTACTCAAGGGTTTCAAATATGTGATTCTTGCTCTGAGAATTGAGAACTTAGTCATAAATCTTCCATAAACACTTGTTATTAATTTGTATATGTTGGATATTTCGACGGTTGCAAAAATTTGATACCCATAGTCGAATGATGTCCTGAGTCGCACCTAACGACATCCAAGTTGAGTTTATTGTGACTTTAGAGATAAGTAAATACATGCAGGCACTATTTCCCACGCGTTCTCATTATGCTGCTTTGATTACGGATACATGAATTGGATTAGTGGGCCTGGGATTTTGCAGCCGGCGCTTACTAAATGCTGCATAAAATGGAGCGTTTTGACAATTTTAAGGCAAGAGGACACTCAAGTGCTGATATTTGTATACGGCGCTCACTTTACGATTGTTAGGTGCTTAATCGGGATAATTTGTTTGATTTCACTTGAGGATTCGCATTGGTTTGGTTTGAATGGTCGTGGGTAGTTCGATTGTGTTGATTTGGCTGCCTCAGCTGAGCTGAAGAATGAGAGGAGCTGCAGTTGGATCTACGAGGTTGCTGACAAGGGAAACTCGGACAGGACTCTAGAAACTGATTTTTTTTAAGCTTATTTATAATTTAAAATATCAAGTGGAACTTTTTTAAAATTAATTTTGACTTTTTTTTATAATTGACTGGGATCTTCCAACGAGCCACGAAGATGCCACGTAAGATTTTCGGCGACGCTCACCAGAGTTAGCACTTAAATAATCATTTTTCAAAAAAATTGACACTTAAGTGATCCATAAAAAAATATTGACACCAAAGTGAGCGCCGTACACAAATATTGACACTTAAGGTGTCATTCTGTCTAATTTCAAGTATGGTTAGGATTTGTACTAGCGCTAATAACGGGGTCGATTTAATTCAAGAACCCAAACAAATAAGCCTTGCACCTCTCTCTCGCTCTGAGAGCTCAACCCCTACCTTCGGCTAGGTTATTCCCTGTTTCCTGAAACAATCCCTAATCTCGTCCAATGGACAATGTCCACAACATACCCAGAAACAACATTATTGATCCAGAACCTCCGTAGCAACATCATACTTTCTGCAATCCTATTTCTACAAAAAAACCCAAACAAACCCTAATTTCCTGCTCATGCTCCTTTTACAGTCTCTACGATACAACTTTACTATGCTGTAATAGGCGCTAGCAATTTTCTGAAATCTTCTCGTTTTCCCCCTTCATCTTGTAGCTCTGGCATAGCAGAGCTGCCTTGTGCAGATTTTCACTCTTGCCCTACGGATAGCTGTTGCCACGGAGCAAAATGCTGAACAAGAATACGGCTAGCATCTATGCGCAACAGACTGGGTCACCTATGGCCAAGAACGAAGAAAGCTGTTATGGACAACGTGTTATAGAAGAAAGCTTAGAAGAAGGGAATCGCACGCTCTTCAGCCGTCTCCATGGAAACCCATCAATAAATTTCCAGGCATTCCAGACTACGATGAAGAAGCATGGAAAACTGAAAACGTAGTTTGCTTCACCTTGAACCAGGTTGTTCTCTTTGTTTTTGAGAGCACTGCGGAAAAAAGATAGGATCATCAACTCTGGCCCCTGGTCCTTCTCTCGGCATCTTCTGGTGCTAAACCCTAGAAACCAAGTACCTTCCTCAATACTTATCGTTTGAACTTTGTGCCTTTTGGATTCATATTGTGGGATTACCTGTAGAAGGAAGAAAAGAAGAGGTAATTTGGAACATTGCAGAGAAAATAGGAAGGGTGGTGAATGTCAAAATAGAAACAAGAGGTGTTATGGGTATCTCTGTGAGTAAGGCTAAAGTAATGTTGAATCTGCATTCCCCTTTGGAATCTGGCATGCTGTATAGTTTCAAAGAGAAGATTCTGTGGTTGGATGTCCGTTATGAAAGTTACTACATATTGCTATTCCTATGGAAAGATAGGCCATTATGCACAAAACTGTCAGGAAATTCCGTATAATGAGGAATTTTTCTCTAATGGCGATAACAGCTGTTTGGGTCTTGGCTTGGGCCGAAACAAGTCTACAGCGTCCCTTTTTGGAAGTCCTTTTATGAGGCTAATCTTGTTCAAAACATGGATGAGGAAAAAATTCCAGAAACACCTAATTTTCTGGATCTCTGGAATGTTTCCAGAAGAAAGACAAGGGGGAAGTGGCGGTAGAACTCCCACAGATGAGAGAATAAAAGGAAAATGCATGATTTAGAGTGTAGTACTGGTCCCAGTGAGCAAATACGGGAATGGAGCTCTGGGTGAAACGGGCCCCTCTTGTTAGAGCTTCCTTCATTCCAGCTTGATTGGGAGACACAAAAGCAGCATCAGAACCAAAAAACTGGGAGATATGTCAAAAAAAAGAACAGGTCACAAATATGGGAAGCAACAGGAAGTACCATGATACTGGACGAAATGAATCTTCTGGAGACCCTTATTATTTCAGCGGAGGAAGCAAATACGCGAGCTTTGGTGGCTAGCCCTAATAAGCCACTGGGTTACAAATGACCATTCTTACCTGGAACTGTCAAGGGTTGGGCACACCCTAACAGTTCAGGCGCTACGAGCCATTGTGCTCAGGAAAGGCCCAGCTAATTTTTCTTTGTGAAACCAAAAATTGGGAAAGAGTTATTCAAAGGGTGAGGCAGCGGGTCAGGTATCAGGAACATATGGTGGTGAACCAACTAGTGTTAGTGGCGGTCTGGCCTTGTTATGGAAAGAAGAAATAGGGGTCAGATTTGGCAGCAAATGAGGAGTACATTGATGTCCAGTATAATGACCCAACACAAGGGGTGGTCTTCCGTATAACTTTCGTGTACGCACCGACATCATACCAACAGAGGTGAGAACATGGGAGAAACTGAAGATGATAAAGAGTGGAGTAATCTCCCATGGGTATGGATGGGGATTTTAATGAAGCGTTATATCAGTGGGAAAAGGTGGGACGAAGAGAATCAGACAACTATAGAATGCAGAGCTCAGTGAGCTATTAAATAGTTGCAGGATGATAGATCTTGAGAGTAAGGATGTGCTTTTACTAGGTCAAATAACAGAGAAGATGGAAATCTAGTTAAAAAGGCTAGACAGGGCTGTTTGCGACCTGAATTGGAGAGTTCCTTTCCACAAGCAGAAACTTTTGCTTTACAGCAATAGGGTCAGACCATAGCCCTATCCTTTTGTCCTTGATGGCTGATAAGGTTAAAGGAAAGAAGATCTTCATATTCGAAGCCTTTTGGTTGGAAGATGAGGAGTGCGAGAATTTAGTCAAAGAGATTTGGAAGAAGCCGAGAGAAATGGGGATGATCTGGCGTGGAAAATCAAGAAAGTAACAGGTGCCCTTGAGAAGTGGAGTAAAAAGAAGTTCCAAAACAACATATCCAAATCAAGCTGTTAAAAGAGGAGTTAGAGAAGATGTCCAATGACGGAATGTTTTTCAGAACAAGAGCAGTAGGGAGAACATTTTGAACCAGATCGAGAACATAGGAGAAGAGAGGAAATGTATTGGAGTCTCAGATAGAATCAGCTGGTTGAGATGGGGGGACCAAAATACGAGATTTCTTTAAGGCAACCACTGTATAGAGAAGGCAGAGAAACAAGATATCTATGCTGAGGCGAACTGATCAAAATGTATGTAAGATCACAGAGAAACTTTGAAA
>JAGVVM010019336.1:0-37901 GCA_019149425.1 Psidium friedrichsthalianum
CCTGAGGAGGTCTTCACCTGCCCTCGTCTATTCTTTCCCTTCAACAAGCAATGCCTCAATTCCCAGTGACGCTTCAGATCTAGAATTTAAGTTTGGATCCAATAAGAAGAGGATTTCTTTTAGTTCAATAGGAAAAGATATCATTTGCTGCTTAGTGTAGACATATCTTTGGGTTCTCGTTTTCAAGCAGGGAGTTTACGTGGCTCTCTCTCTCTCTCTCTCTACACTTAGTTTAGAGTCATAGGACTTGATTGAACTGGCCACACGGGTGCATTTCAGAGCCACAGGATTGGCCTTGATGTATTGTAAATGTAGTCTCTGGGGCATCGGTGCTCGATTAAAGCAAATATTGCATTATCAGGAGGAACTGTAGATATTATTAATCAGACTGACTGGTTTTGAAGATCAGTCTAGCATTCTGCTTTCAGCACACCATTTTCGAAAAATGTGGAAGCTCTTTTCTGCCCCTTCATTTCTTTGACTCTGGAAGACGAATGCAGGGAAGACTGGGAAGCAAATCAATTTTGCTTATGCTCTAGGAAAATCTTCTCATGACACTTTTGCGTTCATTCTGTGCCCCATATTGCAGTGGGTATTGACGGAAGTTCATGTGAAGTACTCGGACTGGACTGGTTGTTGATAATTGCTCTTATCTAGCATCGCGGTTCTCATGTGTGGGAAAGGATACTGAAAATGAAATTCACGCTTTGAGATTTGCCCAACTGGTTACTGGTTAGAAGGCCGATTTACTGGGTTTGCAGCTCCGGTTCCCCACGTTACTCATAGGGAGTAGAGAATCAACTCGCAGGTTGCGGTTATGAGATGCTTGAACAAATTTTGCCAGCCCAAGGCCTAGGGCAATGCAAAATCTGGCTTTTACATGGACGAAATAGTAGAGAGTGACGGGGTGAGTCAAAACTCCTTATAGGATCCAATCGACGTGGCTCATATCTCCTCGAAAACAATGTGAAGGATTTCTACTTGCTTGGTGCAACAGGAGGTTCAGGAGCATTCCGGGAGCGACACGTGGTGCGGATTCTGACCACTTGGGGATGAACATGTTGTCGTTCGCAGAACATGATGCCAAATGGGAATCACATGTTCCCTTCCAATGACTCACTGGAGGGAGGAAGAACTTATCCCCTTCCGTCTCTGCCAAGAGCCCAAACCCATGTGGCGAGAGCGAGAGAGAGAGTTATTGGGCCCCTGTACCAAAAAAAGTGCAATCATTCGGGAGCAATTTTGTTTGGTGGGTCCCAATTAAAATGGTGTTGTGTCCTTTTGTAGGAACACTAGGGTCATGGCATACAAGATTCCAAAGAGCGAGCAAGCTAGTGCGTGAGAGAAGGGGGAGAAGTCAGAGAGAGAGAGAGTGAGAGAGAAACGACATCAGAATTGATATTGAATGCTTGAGCAGACATTGAGCTTGACGTTTCAGATTCTAAGTGTCAGAAACAGGTGTCAGTGCAATGCAGATAGAGAGAGATAGAGAGAGAGAGGGGAGGGCGGGTGGACAGCAGCCCCTTCCTACCTAAATGTTTTTAGGTGTTTCCAGCTATTCGAGTTCAATGCATGTAAACCGTTGAAATTGATAAGTCCCGCCTAGGACTCACATGATTAAATGTCGGCATAGAATGCACTCATATGTAACGTTACACCCGAAAATGTTGTCTCGTCCTTTAGGCTGTAGAGCGATGGCTCCATATGCTGCATCAGAATTGAAATTGAACTCTTAAAAGGAATATTCGTCATTGAAAATTGCACTGTTTATCTTGTATTACATGTAACCAGTGCATTATGAATGGATATTGCACCCGAAAATGTTGTCTCGTCCTTTAGGCTGTAGAGCGATGGCTCCATATGCCGCATCGGAATTGAAATTGAACTCTTAAAAGGAATATTCGTCATTGAAAATTGCACCGTTTATCTTGTATTACATGTAACCAGTGCATTATGAATGGATATGGTTACTAACCACTCGAGAGCTGCTAGCCAGATAGTCTGGCAGTACTGTTCGTTATTTCTAACTACATGATCTCTCAATCAATGAGTATTTAATATAAAGCACGTGGTGATGGTGAGTGAATTTACGGTTGAAATTATATAGTCTGTACCGTTGGAAAAGTATTTCCCTTTATTAAATGATGTATAACTTCTCTTTTCTTTCGAAGGTCCCCCCGAAAAACATTTTCTGGGTGCTTTCTGAATTCTGATAAAAGCAGCATATGCCAGCTTGTAATCTGCTATATTATCCCACTTTGCTGATCCCGAGGTGCTCCGATTGTTTTTATTCTCTACCACCTTCTTCCTCCCCAGCTAAGTTCTAATCTCTCCTTTTTTTTTTTTTACTCTCTATTTCCCATTTAAAAGCTGTACCCACACATCTACACACATCTACGTATGTCTTCCTCCTTTTTTTGGTTCGTTGGGAACTAACATTGCAACATTGTGATTTTCCAAACGTTCATCGAATTTTTGAAGTGTTTGCAAAGTACAGTATCTTGTGTAGTAAGCATGGTAAAATGCATTTGAATATGGTATTTTTAAGACGATGGATGAGTCTGCCAAGAGATCATAAAAAGCCCTTCAAATGAGAGGAGTTTTTCTTTCTTTTCTTTTTGTTTGCTGTTTATGTAAGGCCCTGTCCACAACGTCATCGAGGTTGCCATATATATTAGTAGAAAAATGCGCCATTTCCGCTTCGATTTTTTTTTAGAAAAGCCTGACATACTGTTCCTGCCTTCCATATTTCACAACTTAAATCATATGGCATGATGATGGAGTATCCCGAAACCACATGATTAAGTATTCTCAATTTCGAAAATTATGTATATTATTGTAAAAATGTGAAAAAAAAAGAAGAATATTGTAGTAGCTAGTAATATCATGTCAATAAAGCCAAGCAATAAGTCAATGCAAGATGTCCTCGGGGATGGGCTCTCTTGTTTGCAAGGCATTTTGGTGGCTTGAAGGGTATTTTCTCTCTCCGCAATTAATCTTATTTGGCTCGCCGGTATTGATGTTTTTAGGACCAAAAAGTTGAGAAGTGACAGCTTATAAAGTTTTAGTAAAGGGCCAACATGAGTTGGGAATTTTTATGGGACATTCCTAAGAGGCATTTGATAGAGATAATAAGTTGTTGGGATCATGAAGTCATTGTCGTCGCACAGCATCAATCGTCGCAATTGAGTCATAAATGTGTCGCAAATGACCATAAATAGTACACGGTCCGTTATGAAAATGACAAGACAGTCTTGATAAGCCTTGTGCATCTCTGGCGGTAGTTAATTTTCAGCAATATTTGGTTGGAGGGATGTGTTTTGTATTTTATAATTCACAGTTGTGCTTTTATTCGTGTCTCTATATGCGAATCCAACGTAGAGAATGAGACTATTCGAAACTTCTTTCACCGGATAAGTACGGTGAAAAATCGAGCATCACTCGACGAACACGAGTTATACTAAAACCCTCGAGTCCAACCACCTAGCCTGCGCGGGTGCATATGCATCATTATATCATCTGCGATTTGAGATTTGGAAGTTTCTCTTAGTCTTTCGTATTGTTGGAGACATGGCCACACAAAAGAAGGCTAACGGAGATGTCTTACAAGTAATTATACCACAGTTCTAACTTTGTTCTTTCCCCTTGACAGGCTCTGTGAGACTTAGTTCTTCGCATCTTTCCATGATTTACTTTGCCAAATTAACTGAATATGTCCTCAACTTTGCCTCTTTTGGGCAAATACATTTTTGACCGGACACATTTACTGATTGATTAGCTCGCAACTCACTCGAGACTCAATGGCTTGAATTGCATCAGGTTTTGATAGATCATTTCATATGGTGAATCAGATATAACAGTCAGTGAGAAAATTGGATGCGGCGTAGGCTATTCAACCGCATCTAAAATCTTTGCGAGAATTGCAAGTACCTATCTTGGACAAACCCGGTTTCTGGCAAGAATTCCTAATGTTGAAGCGAAACTAAGTAATTAGGTTCTAAATCTCATGACAATACAACTTTAATATAACAACACGAAGAGTCGAATCCGACTGTTGAAAAAGCGATTTTAGTGACCAACGTTCCCTTCTCGGTGCTAGCCTTTTGGTAGCTTTGCTTACTGAAGGGCTGTTTGAAATGAAGAAAGGGCGTGGCTTTTTCTGGAGTTCCATGTTGCTAGAGATTCACATCAGCTGAGCTACCTCCCTCTTTAGGGGAAAGTAGATGCGCAGTGAAATGTAGACCCTAATCGCAATTATTAGTCAAGAAACAGCATAAGGCCAAGTTTGAACGAAGCTATGCAGAAAGCTATTCTCTCTAGGTATTGCTTTTCAGGCAGGATCTTTGGACACTGAGATTGGATGCCAGATATGTGGTCCAATCCACTTTATCAAAAAAATATCAGGAGTCTGCCATTTGCAGCCTATGCACGGGCACTTAGATCGCTTTTCTGGACATCTACTTTCATTACAGCAAAAGAAGCAAGAACAGGGAAAAGAACGAAGAAACAGAACAGGAATAGCATCTCTTAAGTATAAGGCATCATTCGTGAGAGGAACGTGATGGGGCCACTAAATTTATTGGATTAGGTTAAAATATGACCAGCATAGAGGAATTCAAATCACAAACATTAATAGTAACACCACAAAATCCCACATCAGATAGGAGAGTCTATGTTAATTGATTCATAATTAAAACTTGCCCTTAAATAGGCACCGTTTTGTGTGATTACTTGACTATTCTTTTTTTTCTCCATATGGAACAAGTCGGATCAGTGTAGATGATGGTAGAGCTAGGGTTCCTAGGTAGATGTGTGGTTTATGGACCCATATCCCGTTTGATGAGATTAGAGAGTGCTCATTAGGGTAAGAGGGCTTAGACAAAGTGTGATTTTTGGAAGGCTTCTAAGATGGTGAAGGAGGCAGAATGAACCAAACACTCGTCGATGAAGGGGATTATCGCTTGACGAGTACATTAGTTCTTTAGGTTGGGAAGTTAGTGACATCCTAAAATATCACATCAGATAGGAATGATCCTGTTAAAAGAAAATTCATAAGTAAGGTCCAACTTCAAATGGTTACCAACTTATGTCATTACTCGAGTACTCCTTTGAAAAACTTATTCCGCGTGAAACGGCCTGGGTCATTGCAACATAATTATACATGTATACGTAGCTATCTAGTTTTCACATAATGTGTTAGAGAGAGATGATTGCGACAAAAAAATAACGTAGCTTTTTCATGAAAAGATACGCAACACAGTATTTTACGGACAGGGAGAACCAACTTCTAAGTTTTCTTAGCCAACCAACTTGCCATTTTTTTCTTGATCTATGAAACTTTACCTGTGTTGTGTGCATATTGATGCTTATGTTGCGTTCTTGCGCGCTCAAATAGTATGCTATTTCAAGGGAAAAATATGTTTTCTCCAGATGGCACATGAGTTGGTATCTGTGAACTCATTGTCAGCATGTTCACCCGTTAGGACTACCCACCATGCCCTCAATATGCAATTATAGTTAACTAATAGGCAAAATTAAGGAAATTAGCTACACCACAATAGGAGAAAATTTAATTGAGCAGTTTCCTTTATTTAGCATTAGGCCATATTTATAATTAGTTGAGTTTCGGTGCATTTATTCCACAACTTTGTAGTAAATACATAGGATAAGAGTGGGGAGGGTGCGAAGATAGGGTAAAAGTTCAATTGAGACTTTTTTGAGGAAAAAAGAAAAGCACAACAAACTTGATGGCCATTTTCCCACATCGATTAATTTCTAGTAAAAGACAGCGAGAATAAAGGAAGTAAGAACCTACGACTCCCTGTGTTGTTCACGACATGAGGAGGAGAATAGGCCTACGACTCCTCCAACCGAAAAGGCCTTGCTGCGAACCTTGTTCAGTTTCATTACGCGGAGAATCATGTGTTACATTCACTTTGGAGGAGCGGCCGTGATTCTCTCAATTTGTGTCTGTACGCACACATGAGCACATGCCAAAAATATGCGCGACAAAGCCGCGTCTGATACGTAATAATTCCGCCCCTTCGAATCTTGTAGGTGGAGCCTTATCTAATGCACATGGATGGTGCGGTGTATGTTCATCTGTAAGAACGAGTCAAGCTGAAAGTTAGATGTCCTTGTTACTTGAGAAAGAAGAATTCGCGTTTGAACCTTGTAGACAAATTTTTTTGGATGTGGCAATACGTAATTTGTCAATGCCAATGAAGCTAGTGGAAGTAATCGTTAATGGTTCGGTTCAGTTCGGCTCGACCTATTTTTCTGTCCAAATCAAACTTAATTGGTTCGTAATGGAACTGTCGATCAAGACCCACGGTTAATTGTTGTCGCGTTGGCTCGATTTTAGACGCTAACTTCTATTCCATGCAAAATTAACTCAAAATCCACACCAAACCATAGAGACAATATACAGGATGTTCACATCATCAAATCGTCCTAATCTTGCATTATATATAACAAAGATAGTTCTCATTATCTTAACGAAGTACCTTTTCTTTCGGGTGATGTTTTCCTCCTCAGTTCCTTGAACCAGACTTCTGATTGGTGGTAATATACTTAGGCTCCATTTGTTTCAAAAAAAAAAATGAATGACTTAGAAAATTTTTCCGTAAAATGATTGCTTATATCGCTTGAAATAATTAGCCAATGAAAAATATATTAATTATCAACAACGATTTATGTGGATTGACACAGCTTAGGACTCGATTGGTTAAAAAAAAGAAGAGGAGGTTTAGGATCGAATTGACACAATTACAATAAATGTAGAAATTTTTTTGGTAATTCTCCCGATTTGTGGCTGATCAGTGATGGAAGAACTGTTCGGATGCGCTTGCGCGGATTGTGAAACAACGGATGAAATTTTGTTTCTTTCTCAACAGTTTACGGCTCATGTTATCCACTTCCCATGTGCACTTCAATGGGATTAGCTTTTGTACTGTCTAAACATCTTTAAATTTCAATTTTCAGCTCGAAGAATATTAATTTTACATCAAACATGTGAAATTTACTATTCTTGCGTGATTAAAGTACAACTAAACAAACCGAAACTTTCTCATGTAATTTAAGTTTTCTGAGTTTAAAGATAAAAATTGGTGGCTACAAGTTCTCCCCCTAGAGCTACGAAAGATCTTCTACCGGAAAATTATCCAAAAATTCCTCAACCTATTGCACTTTTTTCAATTCAATTCTTATCTTGGGCTAGGGGTCTTGGCCCCTCGCTGAGACCGACGAGGTGTCACGAACCCATACATCCCTCGACAGCCCTCGCTATGGCCAGCGAGGGCTTGGGCGAGGCCGCCATGTCCTCACCTTGCCAGATTTTGTGAACTCTCAATGACGCCAAATTTGACAAGGAGAGGGTGTAGCGGCCCTTGTCGACCATAGTCAAGGTGGTGCAAGTTGCCAATCCTCAACCACACCAGTCCTTTGAACAGAAAAAGAAAAAGAAAATAGAAAAATAACGAAAAGGAAAAAAGATAATAAATATATACAAAAATATTAAAATATTATTAAAAATTATCAATGCCATTATCAGTCATGCCATATAGGATGGTTGGTGTCAACGTTAGCGATTTTCTACAAAAATTGGCCAAATGGACTTAATTTGTAAAAGATGAAAAAATTTAGGAATAAATTGACAAAATTAAAAGGATTAGGATTGAATTGGCAAAATTAGAAAGGTTTAGGACTTTTTGGACAATTTTCTCAATTTTTATAGGATAAGATTGAAGGACTTACACTATTCTTGCTGAATGCACAATTGACACAAGTTTGAAATTGAATTTAAGTGGTATGTAAACCTGTAATTATTCTCTAGGTGTTGACACTTAAATTTTGATTTTTATTATTCAATCATTTATTTCATGAAAAAATTAGAGACTAACTTTAGTACCTACAAAATCATTTTCATATGGTCTGCACTTTTAGTATAGTTTTATCTTTTGCATTCACGCATTTGCATTTGGACCAGCGGCGGATGAAAAAGAAAATTTTCAGAAAAAAGAAAATTTAAAAAAAAGAAAAAAAAATACTCACGCAATCTGCATATTTCGAAACTAAGTTGATTTTGTTGAGCGAAAGTAGCAATATCAGCCAATTTTGTTGAGAAATGGTTGTGATATTAATTGATATAGTTGAGAAAAAGTAGGGATTTGTTGAGCAAGTATATCTTCGAGCAGGATTGGAGAACCAGGCCATACTCGCCTATAAAAGGAGCTTTCGGGGACGAAAAAAAGAGGAGAGAGGGGAGGTGAAGAGAATGCACCTAGAGAGAATTTTGGAGAAAAAAATCAGAGAATTCATGTGAGTAATAAGAAGTGAGAGAGAGCATTCGAGTTCCTTAGTTCCGACATCCCTACACTGCTGTTCACTTTTGCTCACATATACATAGCTCCTATTCGGACTCCCATTATTGTTTCAACCAAGCATTCTTTCCCGCCATCCTGACGCACATATTGTAGCCCGCGACTAGCTCACCTACCTTATGCTCGAGGTGCTGTCCAGCGGATTCTCTAGCTAGAATCCGGCTTAAATCTTGCCCGACAAATCAAGGTAATGTCCTCACATTCATTAAGGTTGATTTGTTTCTGATTCATGATAAAAACATGCTGTTTTGATGCTGTTATAAGGCTGTTCCTGCACTGTTTACGTGCTGTTTTGATCCGAAACAGAACATTTTTGCTTGTTTACACTTTCCTAACAAGTGCAGAACTTTGCAAGAACTCAAAGGTAAGTTTTGCCACACTTAGATGCTGTTTTTTGCACATTTAGAATGTTGTTTGTTTATTGATTTTGGGGATGAAACACTGAATTTTTCAGAAAATTAATGAGACAATTTCTTGTATATCAAAACCCTAATTTTAACATCATTTTCGAAAATTTAGGGGACGGATTGGATTAATTGAACATGATTTTCTGAAACAAAAAAAGGGTTTAAATCTAATTTAGGAAAATATTTTCCCAATGGGCAACAAATTTTCTAAATTTGGACGATTCTTCTCGTTGCCATTCAAGAACGATCCTCCAACTTAAAAAAAAAAAAGAGAGGGAAAAATAACCAACCCGATCTATTGCCATTGAGATCCGGTTCGTCATTTTTCAAAAGCCGATTTTAGATTTCATCATTTTTTTTAATGCGAGATAGAAATGGTTGATTTGCTTGGATTTGTTATGTCAGATTTACTTGATTGATATGTTGTTTTTTTTTTTTGGGTAAGGACTTGATTGATATGTTGTTTGATTTTGAACTTTCTAAGACTTTAAAATTCCTAAAATTTAGGAAGATATAATTTTTTAGAAATTATATCTAATTAAATCTTTAGGGAGTTAAGTTCAACTTGGAAATGAAAATAAAAAAATCAAATCAAGCACATCTTTTTCTTTGGTAAGGTAAATCAAACACATCTTCATGTGGCCGAAAGTCCTAAAAAAACTAATACAAAAAATCTCATGCACATATTGCATATTTATTTTGAATATCATGTCCTACATTCCATATTTTCAAAATACCATTTGATATCTTTGCATTATCTCTCATGCTGTTCATATTTTCGAGTATCATTTAGTCCGTTATTCATTTTTTTCTGCAAAATCATGCATATCATATTATGGCGTCGTCATTTTCACCTATCTTGCATGTCCACGTCATATTTTATTTTCATTTTCACCATGACATTTGGCATGTCATTAGTATCATGCTTAGGATATTCATGTTAGGATAGTTTAATTTGTATGCTTTAATTGCTTGAATAAAAAATCGCATGCTACCTAGGTTAGTTAGATTTTTCGCATGCTATATATAGTCTTTGCATGTTTATTTTATTTAAAGTGCATGACTTTTTGCATGTTGCATTAAGTGTTGCATTAATTTGATGTCATCTTGCATGTTTCATTTACTCATAAATTCGGCATATAGGTTAGTCCTCGCATGTCATGTATTGCATCCATTCCAAAAAGTGAAAACAATAAAAAAGCCTCAATCTGAAAGGTTAAAGAAATTAATCAATCTTGAGTTATCGAGCGTAGGTTTTCATGGGATTAAGGTACCGAAAGGGCGTTAGTCTCAGTTAACTAGTGTTATCAAGCCCTCGAACACTTAATCTCTGGTTCATAGGAATAAAATAGTCCTCCCGCTATTTTATTTAGGTACCTAACCAACCTACTAAAATGATTAGTGGCGACTCCAAATTTTAAATTGTTTGAACAAATGAAAGTTGAGAATTGGTAGGGCTTGGGAGAGTCCGCATTAGGTTAGTCACTTAATTAGCCCGATAATCCATTAACCTAAGGTCTTAACTAATTTTTAGGTCATGACTCTAGGTAAGGAGATGTAGATAGGATCTATCAATCCTTAAAAGACCACATGACAATGTAAATTAAAAATTCCATTTTATGTCCCTATTTTTCAATCATGTGTATCTCACGTGGGCTCACTGAAACCAAAAGATGATGACGCATTGAGTGGATGAATGTTGCACTCTTGGTGCATGAGATGATGTAAATGGTCATGTTTCATTTATGTATTGTGATATTTATTTAATAATTGATGCAACGAATTCAATTCCACGAGACAAAGCCAGTGTCACATGTGATTGCAAGATGAGCTTAAAAAATTCTGCTATTGGAAGTCTTGGAATGGGAATATTATCTGATCAATGAATGTAGTTGGCTACAAAAACATTTAAGAACTTCCTATGTGTCAAAGTTTTGACTCACTTCTAGACTTTTGTTAAATGCTCACAAATATTATGTAATTTAAGTAACTATTGTGTAATCCCGTAAATCAACCTATTCTCAGTTTTGACGGGGAGATTTGGAGGGAAGAGAAGAACTTCTAGAAAAAAAGCTTCGAAAACAATCTTTAATTTGAGCGGAAGTAGGAGAACAAAGTTTCCAAAATGGGCGTAAATTGGACAGACTTGAGAGTTTCTCATGGTTTAAGTGTCTTTTCCTTCTTTCCTCCTCATTTCGTTTTGTTCCCCTCATTTTTATTGCAATAACAAAAAATTCTGTCAATTTTTCGTTCTTTTTCAATCCATGGGGATATTTTCAACGGAGAAAATATCAAAATAGTCCTAAATTTATAAGTTGATACCATTCAGTTCTAAACATTTCAATTGAATTAATTTAGTGTTAAAAATATTTTTTATATTTGCCAGTTCAATTTTTTTTTAGTCGAAGTGTCAATTCAGTTTTTCTGATCAATTTTAGTAGGAAATCTCTAACATGAATGCTAGTTAGCCTGCTTGGCACACCCAACGTTGATGTGGACAAATTTTATAATTGTCAACTATTTTTTGATTTTTTGTTATTTATTATTTTCTTTTTGGGTAACAAGGGTCACAGCCCTTGCTTATGCTGTGCTGGCAGTGGGCGAGGGTAGCCAAGCCCTTGCTAGATCTGGCAAGGGCAACCATCGTCCAGCAATGGTTGAGCCCTCGCATGGGCGAGGGAGGCTTGGTAGCCCTTGCTTGCGATTGGCGATGGTTTGGGCAATGGCCATGACCCTAGTAGGCCAAATGACAAAATAGAAAAAAGAAAAGAAAAAATAATAATATATGGAAAAATAGTAAAATAGTAAAATTTATCCACATCAATGCCGGTTGTGTTATGTAAGATGATCGTCATCCATATTAACAATTTTCGATCAAAATTGCTAGATGAACTAAATTAGCATAAATACACACGATTTAAGACTAAATCGGTCCAATTGAAAGGCTTATAACTGAATTAGTACCAATGCAATCAATAAGGATATTTTTGGCTCTTTTCCTTATTTTTAACCATGTCTCTTCTCTTGTACATTGCTATTTCAAACATATGTTGGGGGAACGTAGCAGAAGCTTTGCTACCGCTTGTCAGGTGCACATAACAAATGCTTTGACGTCGCTTGTTGAGAAAGATCGGAAACTCAATTGAAGAAAAATACGCTCTTCTCTTTGAGATACTCTCTACAATATCGGTTAGGAGAACTTCCACACTTTCACATATACAAATGAGAGCACTTGGTTATTTGTAGCTTTACAAGAGGTTGGTTCACTGTCCATAGATCGCTTCTCTAGTGGTTAATCGTTCTAGAAATTAGTGTTCTACTTCCCCTAGAAACACCTAGGATTAATTGGAGAGGAGAGAAGGAGAATCTTCAACATAAACAATTCATAACTTTCTTTACGTATCTTTTTTTTTTTTTTTGCACATACTCATACGAATGTGCTGGCTTACCCAGAAAGCTTTCAGAGTTATCAAATATGATGTTTTGCTGACCGAGGTGTCCGCGCGGCCAACAAGCTTGCGCTCGAACCAGCAGTGAAGTACGACTAGTCCTCGGAAGGACGCGCAGACCCCACAACCATGGGCCCCTGGTTAAGTCACCTAGCCCCGAAAAGTTTTGAACCCCAAACCTCTCGTAAAAGGAACTGAGCGCAAACCAACTATCAAATTGCAATATGACGAATGCTATTCATTTGATTTAGTTTTGATCTTTTACATTTAAGTGTAAAATATTTTAGGATAGATTCAACTCTTTTATCCGATTAATAATTTGCTACCTTGGTTGATTTCTACATTCAACTATTGACTTTTTGGAAATTTATAGGGAGCTCACACTTTGATTTGTACGCAATCCGATACGCTTAAAGCCTTTCAATACGTTCAGACATTGACATTTAGAAGAATCTTTCAATAAAATTTGCGACGATTACATAAAGTATTATAGTTAAATTTTGAAAAGAAAGTCATAAGCAAAAGTCAAAAGCAGCTGACAAATTGCAACAAACAGGCTCTTTGTTTTCAAATTGCTTCTATCAAATACAATTTCTATGCCATTGTTATCCAAGACATGAATGTGTTAGCAAGGGTTTGCACAATTCAAAGCATATTAGATAATGCTTCTATTTATTAGCTTAAACTTCTCGAAATTGACATTATTCAATTTGATTTTGAAATCGTATGCCCAAGTAAACTGCATTTTACGCTACGATCCATCAGTTGAAAAAAAGTCATTTTGATGATCACTTGCATTATTATACAGTTATATTTTTAATTTTTTTTAATCATCTTGAGCCAAGGAGGTCTATAGCTTGGTTAAATGGGAAGTTTGGCACAACTTTTGCATAACGCAGTTATGATTTAGGGACAAGTATCTTAGAAGTTTCAAGATCTTTTTTATTATGACGGTCATTTATTTTTCTTAGCTTTTCAAATTTTATTCATTGCTCGTCAGAAACTAACGTGACACTATTTTAAAAAAGCCAGGTAAAAACAACTTTATCATTAAAAAAAGATGCCACGTCACCATTTTAGGCAATTAGAGTGAAATTTGAAAGTCAGAGAAGTCAAATGAACAATTAAAATTCGTAGCACTAAACTGATAAGATGGACAGCTTCTACTCACCCTAGAACCTGGAACCTATCTTGTCATAACCAGTTCTCAATTTTTGGAACTTGAAATGTACTTTATTTTTTTTGGAACTAGTTCTAGAACCTACCCTATTTTTTTAGGTTTCAAGGCCTACCCGAAAACATATATTTTTTTCCTTTTTAATTTCTTTTTTTACAACAAAATAATATGAGCAACAAAACTGCTCAAAGTAAAAGATCATGAACATAAATCCTTATCCACAAAACACATGGTCACGCATAACTATAAACGATGAAAAGTTCAAACATGTAGCTACATACAATTATATCAAAACACGTAACATAAAACATAAATTATAAAACTATGCTCCCCATTCATCAAAGTAAAATTTTAAATTCAACTCTCAATTCATCTATAAAAATATTGCTCCAAAGAATAGATAGAGAGATGACAAAAAAATAGAGAAGAAACAAATGAGGCGAAGCAAAGTTAGACTCAACATAGAAAAATTATGTTGCTTTTACTGTAGCTAAAAACCGGCTCCAAAACCGTCCAGTTCCTGGGTGGTTCTTTACTTGGAACCAAGAACCGAATCTGTTTTTCGGGTGGTCCAGTTCAGTTTGTAAATCTACCCGGTCAAGCTACACACCCCTACTTCTAGTGTATTCTTCCCACATCTAGAAGCACTTGCAAGAAATAGAAATACTTTTGGTGCATTCTATGAAAATTATGTAATGCTGAAAGAGAAATTGTATATGGTGGTGTGTTTACGTCAGGGACAACTTCATGATAATAAAAAATCGTTTTTTGGGGATTTTTTTTTCGTGGAATTTTTTTTGGTTAAGTTAAGAAGTATATTGATTAGAAAAGCACAGTTGATAAACAAAATTTTTCTCTTTTCAAGCAAGGGAATTGATTTTCCTAACTTTAAGCATGTATATTTTCTTTGACTGTAAGTAATTTTTCATTGACCGATTATTTTCAGCAAACCAAATGTGTGAAAGTCCAGAAAATTAATTTGCAAAAAATTCTTTCACTCAAACAAACACTTCCTTAAACATACATATATGTCACTCATATCATCACATTCTTTTTAAAGTGAAAGATTTAGCTAACAAATTGCTGAGGTGAAATTGAACTTTACTTCCAGTCGCGAAATAAACATGAAAGACAAAAAGCGCAAACTTGAGAGGATTGCAGTCAAGGGAAATAATCCCTTCCCTTCTTACATAATACTAAAGTAAAGGTTTGATAGATAGTCTTCACATCTTCACATGAAATACGAGGTAGTTTTGAGCAATCAAACACAGGTTCACTTGTTTAGCAGCGCCGCCCTTGACATCAAATGCTTCTCAGAATGCTGCATGGAAGTCAAAAAATAAATAAAATGAGGAGTGAATGAGATTGCAGAGAAGAAATAGGGCCGATTAAGGACATAAAATGATCAAGCCTTCTAACAAAAAACTTCAAATATTCATATTGTGATAAATAGTTACTTAACATGGACAAGATGAAAAAATCCATTGCAAGATTAATTGGCAAACAACCTCAAAGTACTCACACCAATCTCAGGCCATTTCAGATGAAACACATGCTTGATTAAATTGAACTATCACAGTCTGCTGTTTGATAAATTGAAACTAGTTTGGTGTAAGTTGAGCCAATACAGTTCTAGAAACAAACATGGTCGGTGCATTCTATCTGTGGGGTTCTAACGCAGGTATCACCTGTTTCTCGAGGCATTCTTTGTTGGGTCTATTTAGAATTTATGTTATAGACAGCAATTTCATATCATTATTTTTATGACCATACTATATTATCGGCGACAATGAAACAATTAAACATTAAACAAGTTCAGAAAGGTTTCAGCAGTAAAGCTCAAGGAATAACTCCTTCAGATTACCGGCGCTTAGGGCGGGCACAGACTATTGCAGATAATGCTCTATGAATATCGCATCGAACAGCACAATACTGAAACATAATCTAAGAAACAGTTTGTGTACAAAGTTTCCGCCAAAAAAATTTCAAGAAAACTGAAGAACGTCTAAATATGTATTTTCGAAGCGGGCACAATAGAAAGAACTGAGCAATTCGTGTATGATAGAGAGGAACTTACATTATCCATTTTAGCCTGATTGTTCGTGTCTAACATCAGTCCGAAATGAATATGGGGAAAGTGTGCCCACTAGTATAGATAGCAAAAAATCATTCAGAAACAAGTTAAACGAAAAGATATGAACATTAACATTTTACCCAACAAAAAGTAAGTAAAATTACTCGATTTATCAGTATAAAAATGTTATCAACAACTCACGTTTTTGGCAGCAGTACTGAATGCTTCCCTGTGACTAATGTCTGGATTACTTGCCTTGATCCTCTGAATCTCCTCTCTGAAAACATCACCATGGTTTTGACCAGAGGACAATAACCAAATATGTCAATAATTACTGAGAGCTTTTTCTTCTTTCTTTCTTTCATCATGGAAAAATAAAAATGAAAAAAGAACATTGCTTTAAGCGCATGCTGTGCAGAAGATTTCTGTTTCATTACTTTATGAACTGGTTATAGGCTGAAGGTACTCGCTGCCTCTTCTCGGGAGCTGCAAATCCAAGAAAGCTACAGGTCATGAGTTATCACACATTATAACAATAATTTTTAACTTTATCCAATCAAAATTTTATTATATCATTCATCAAGCACATAAAGAAATTGATTTCCGAATTGATTTTTCACTTTGCAAGGATAAACTCATCCGGTTGGAAATTATTCACGACATGTGAAGTAATTGTTTTATAACCAGAGGTGGTAATTTTCTTTCCAATGTAAATTGATTTTTCCTCTGATGGTCGAAAGAAGGTAAATACCTTATAAAGGGCGATATGAAGATGTCTTTCCTCCAAGTAGAAGTTTCATAAGAAACACCATTAGTACGCAGGTTTTCAGTTATTGCTCGTGTCCAGAGATTTTATGAAATGTCTGTAATTTTAGTAGAAAAAGAACCTAAGTTTAGGTTGTTCAGGGAGAAAGATTCCAGACTCACGTCGATTAACAACCCTTTGCTCAGTGACAGTCGCCGATGGTGCTCGCATTGTGATCTTGCTATTGCATCTTGAAGATGAGCCCATGTCAATCCTGCAATCCTGCCTGGGAGCCTATACGAGAAAAAGCAAATCCAGAGAGAAAAGAGATTGCACAAGTTAGATCTGATTAGTAGTGCACGATTAAAGAGAAAAGCTCATTGCTTTAGCTGTTACATCTTTTTTCCTCACATTTCTGCAGCTACATTGCTGACTTAGAAGTTGAGCTAAGTAAGTCCTTTAAAGAACTCCGCTGGTGAAGAAGGGTAAAAATTTTCACACTGTAGAGATCTCCTAGTGAAGAACTAAAAAGGTTTCCTTTAAGAGAAAAGTTACCTCAATATGTACTAATTGAGGTATAAATGTGAGGGGAAAAAAAAAAGGTGGGAGCAAAGAGAAGAGGTCTTAGGTTAGCGGATATGGATGGCGTTGACAATATTTTATACATTTTTCATGGGGGCAATGCCTTTTGAGAGAGAGAGAGGTGAAGTGATGTTTTCTAGGAGGGGAGAGAGAAAAAACCGGCATTGAAGTGACTGGTTCAGTCCTAGAATGGTGGCTGTCATTCATAGGAAAGAAAGCAATAACAACTATAAATTATTGCACATAAAACCCAGATTGACAGTGCTTTCAAAGCCAAAGGCCAAGCCCTATCTTTCTTTGGGATCTTAAAAAAAAACCACAAAAAGAAGAACAAAATCCCATTTCTTGAGATTTGTTTCCATGACAGAGGACGCAGATCTCGTTCAAAAGACCCCGTTCTTTTAACTCAAATCCATTCTCAATCAAATCAAAGATTCAAAATATTAAAGAATTACAGTAGCTAAGAAGACCCTAGGGAGGGGGGAAAATGATGCTTTTGCCTTAAAGGGGGCGGACAGAAACTGACTCAAAAAAACAACTTCGCCCGCAAAATTCAGCTCGCCTACACAAAAGCAAAAAAAAAAAAAACACATAGGTTTTGGTCCTCCGATGGCTGCTATAGTCGCATTTCAGAGACCACAAAGAATTGAAAACCCTACATCGTCATAAATTTGGACAGACCATATTAAAAGTGTTCTTTTTTCTTTTTCCCTCTAAAGGAACCAAAAAGAAGAAGTTATTGGCAACAAACCTGAAAATCTTGCAAATTAGCGTGGGACTGAAAAGTAGCGGCCATGTTGACGGACCAAAGATTAGAGCAGTGGCCGCACCTGATGGTCACTATATCGAGCATGCTACTGCATGGAACACTCACCTGCATAATATCCACAAATCACAAGGTCAATCAACACCCAGTGAAATTATGTGACCTAGTGAAACATAATCACTGCCAAGAAAGAAGAAGAATTAAGGAAGAAAACCCAGATCAGGACAAGAATTGCTAATTTTCTGGTCGCTATCCGTTCAATTAGATTTTTTTTTTTTTGGGTTCTTACCCTTTCAAAGAGTTCAAGAATGGAGATAAAGACGGGGCTAGGCGAAACGATTCCTTCTCTTCTCGGTTAGGTTTTTTGTGAGTTCAGAGAAAACCCTAAAAAATATTAGGCCGTGGTGCTTTGGTGGGCATGGAGCAAGTAAACGGAGGATTTGAGAAATAGCCTTTAATTTTTTCCCCCATCTCCTCCGGTGACCTAAAACATATGCTGAAACAGACTGTGTGAAGCTCCTTCAATAAGAGTGCATCAGATCTGTGTTGGTAAAGGAAAGATAAGTCACAGAGCTAAGAAATTAAGATGCTTGAAGGAGTTGTCTTCGTAAGTTTTTCATCGCGCGCTTGAATATTTTCGCACATAAATCTTTTTTTTTCCCTGAAAAATAAAACCGTTTAACTGCAGGAGGAAACATGCCCTCTACCTCCCTAGGACCTCAAGAAATGACTTCCATTTGACTGAGAAAAGAAGAAAAAAAGGTACAGCCGGATGATAGAGACGTGACTGCACCAAAAAACAAGGAAGAATCAGAGCGGAAATCAGTGAGGTTTTCATCTCAAGAATAGACAAAACAAACAACACAGGTGCAATTTTTTTCCCCCTTTTTTCTTTCCCCTACAATGTTTTTTTTTTCAGGACCTAATAACTTGCGCTTCTTTTTTTCTTTTCAGCTGCTGGCGCTTAGACTCAGTGCATCACACGCAGAAGCAATAAAAACTGCAAAGCAATGGATGAATCAGAGCTCGGGTGGGGCTTAAAAAGAAGTGAAAAAGCAGAAACCCCCACTAATAATCCCAGAGAGAGACGAAGACAGGTGATGATAATACCGCAAGCACAATATTGCAAAAGTTGCAAGGGATGTAGCAGAGCTGTTCTGTGGAGGCTGTATCTATGCAGCTTGCCATTTCTACGCACAAGAAAAGGGCAAACTTAAAGCTCCTCAATTGCACAAGAAGAAGAAGAGGATGAAGAAGAAGATGAAGAAGAAGACGAAAGATGAGTCAGGACTTGCTTCTTGAGAGTGTTGAGATGTATAACAACAGTAAAACCTAGATGGTCCTGGCTGGTATAAATAGAGGAAATATTTCAGTAGAAGGAGAGAATCTTACTGGGGGGAAGAGAGAGAGGATGAAATTCTATGAGAAAAAGGTGGGAAGAGAAGTGGCCATGGCAGGCAGGAAATGCTGGGTCCGGGAAAAGGGAAAACAGGAAAAAGTTGGGGATTTTTTGATAACTGGGTTTGGCTATAGAGAGAGGAAAAAGTGGGGGAGCGAGGTTTCAGATATTAGGGAAGGGTTAGGGCTAGAGGAGGGAGAGAAAAGGCTTTGGATCCATTACCATAGACATCTTGTCCATCCAACTTGAATTTACTTCTGAATTCTGATATATTTTTCTAGACATCTGGAGTAGTTTCTCGTTGCTATAAATTTTCCTTGAATATTTCTGTATCATACAACAGCATGGGAAAATAGAATTAGTTGACTATAGTATCATAGGTATGCGGCCCTGTTGGTAAATGAATTGAGGGTGGGGATGATGATAATATTATCATAAGTGCGGGGTTTGATTTATGCGCCATGCAAAGAGACAAAAAAAAGTCAAAGAGAAAGATAGGACAGATAAAAAAAAATTACAGTATAACTTTTCCCTTTATGGGGTGAGGGAGGGTGTAGTTTTGTTATTTAACAGTATTTTCTCAGTAAATTTGGTTTTAAATAATGTTCTGTACATCGGTTTCATCAAAATCTTACGAAACATAATAAAGAGGTCTTTGGACAAGCTAATAACTGAATCATGCCCAAACATCAAAAGATCTGCATATCTTTGTTTTTGCGAACAAAATGTTTTCATAGTTTTTTTATCGAATGTTGGGCCAGTCCGTAATTTGGGAGCAGCATTCCGCTAAATTTGAGGTTCGTCTAAAGGACCATAAAATGTCCTAAATTACCCAATTAGTTAAGTGCGGATACTAATTCAATCTTAAGTTTTTCAAATTTGTCAATTTAGTCGTAAACTTTTTGCGTTAAATTTCGACGTAGTCTTTTTGGCCAATTCTTGCTGATAATTGCTAACGCGGCGATCCAGTCGCCACCAGCCGTCCAATGTGCCCCACCGCCACATCAGTTATTTCCGGCGGAAATTGGCTGGAAGAATTAGATTAGAATTTCGCCGCAAAAGTTTAGAACTGAATTGGTAAAGTTGAAAGATCTAGGCCTAAATAAACATCCGTACAATAGATGTAGGAATGATTGGACAATGTTCCCAGTCAATTTTCTTGTGTGAGGGAAAGAGAAGAAGAGTATTTTTTTTTTTGTACACATATGTCCTTTATCTCAAGCATTTATACTCGCGTATGACCTTCAAGTGAAGCAAAGTATAAGCGACCACACACGCCCTCATCAAACCTGCTTTTTTTACTACAGCGGACGAGGGGGGCGACGTTTTGACTCTCCCTATCAAATAATGTCTCGATGTGGACTGTGTAGAGCAAGAGCCACTTGATGAATTGGGTAATGTTCATTATTATAGTCTGCATTTACTGCCATGTATGTGTGTCTGGATCAATGGACCACAAGAATGATTGATTGTGAAGGGACCCTTTGGAGTCATTTCAATTATGATGGGCACGAGATTACTGCGTCGCCACGTAATATTTACATAATAGATTAGTTTAAATCTATGGCCTGTGTGATCTTCTTTGGTACACAGTCCACGTCCATCGCCTTTGAGTTGGATAGTTGGTTGAGTTATTAAAATAGAATTAATTGCATCGATCGAGGTAGATTGTATGGTATTATAAATGGATCGGGTGTCGGTTGTTTCATTTTCTTTTTTTTTTGGTCGGAGATCGCGGGTCAAGTTAAATCCCTGTTTGTTTTGCAGCATACAAGAAAAAATAGAACATGTTTCAAGAATGTTTGGTTGTGTTTGTGATTGGTTGTGCTCATCGCACACTTCGCATCTAATTTATTTATGAGCAATTTGGCGTAGGGACAGAAGAAGATGAAAGAGGACAGAATAATTGGCGAAAAGTGTCAAAAAGTCCTAAACCTATTGCATTGGTGCCAATTCAGTCCTAAATCTTTTATTGGTGCCAATTCAGTCTTAAAATTTTTGCATTTGTGTCAATTCAATCCTAAACTTTTTGCATCGAGACAATTCAATCTTAAATCTTTTGCATTGAGTTAATCCGGCTAATTTTAGTCAAAAATTTGCCGACGTGGACGTAGGTTGCCCTATGTGGCACGGCTGGCGCTGACATTGATATTTTAAAATATTATTTTAATATTTATGAATATTTTAATAAAAATTTTTTTTAATGATTGAGAGAAAAAAAAAGAAAAAAAAAAAAATTTATTTAAAATATTGAAAAAAAAACCATGTTAACGGTAGCCATGCTACGTAGGCAAAAATTCATTTAAAATATTAAAAAAAAATTTATGACATGTTAATGCAAGTCTATGACGTCACGTAGGCAACCGAATCCACAATAGATCAACGAATTTCCGGCCAAAAATTGAGCTGTTTACTATGATCACAATGCGTTATAGGAAAATTATTGACATTAATTGGTTCTAATGAGATCAATAGGCTAGGTTTAAGTGGCCCTAAATTTACGTCAATATAATACGAAGTATACTGAAACATGGTATTGTCGTCACAAAAATTAATGAAATGTCTTGAATTGGCTTTTCTTCTCAATTGGGTTGGAACAAAACATGCCTAAAGTACGTAAATGGATTGAAATGCTGATCTCGTTGATCATGAGAAGGAATCCATATACTCTTCACATATTTCATTGTGTCCTCGAACCCAAAGTCATTTTCTTTTCGGATCATGGAAGAAACTTCCTCCTCTTCCAACTAGTTTTCGATTGGTAAAACTACAAATATGGACATCACCTGCATTTATATTTAGTTAAGTTTGCACATAGATGATGTTCGTAATTGGTAAACCGCCAATCAAAAACTTGTTTCATTTGGTGAGGAATAGAGAAAACTATCGTCATCTTTCTTTTCTTTTGAAAAGCGGTGCAATCTAATATTTGGCTCTACTAATCTTCACGAGTTCACCTTGTCCACGTGCACCGGTACAACTCTTTCCATACACTAAGCCATGGAGGTCACCCATGAAGTTGCTATTAATGAAAGACAATAACATCCTAATATTGAAACTACCACATTTCAACCAAGCGCTTAATCATTCAAAATTTAAGGGTTGACGCATTGGATGTCCTTAATTCTTGTGCTTTTAATGTGGAATTCGGAAGACCCCCACCACTCTTAGCCTATGAAGCATCGACATTCTCTGGGTGGTCTACATGTCATGTCCGACACTCAGATACTCTCCGACATGCGATTGACTCGTGGTCAGTGGTTTAGACAAGCCAACGATACGCGAGTTTAGCATTCCAACATGCCATTTTGACTCACACGGGGCAATTTTAAGTATTTTCCATAAATTAAAATCAAAATGTAAATTTATCAAAAAAAAATATATATACTTAAGTCATATACCCAGTTACTCCAAAATTAATATACTCAACTAGAAAAAAAAAACTAATTGTGATATAACAGAAGAAGAAGAAACTCACCGCTGATATTATTTATCATGTATATATAAAATATATATTTAATATACAACGTATCCTAACATGTCGAAATTCTCTACTTTTTTAGAATAACGTGTTGTGTCGTGTTATGTCAGTGTCGTGTCAGTGTAGTGCTACTTAGCTCTTAGCAATATAAGAGGCTTCGCATATTAACTTGTTTAATAGTAGAAAATGCAATTTAAAGGTACCAAAGCTGATGAATGGAGAGAGACTGCATTTACATGAGGCTAACATGTGATGACCTTGATGGTTAGGCTCGGGAAAATTAGCATAAAAGCCCTAAACCTATTGTAATTGTGCCAATTTACATTTGTGCCAATCCAATCCATTTGGCCAACTCTGGCCAGCCGGCTCTGACATGACAATTTAATAAGATTTTCATTTTTTTTTGAATTTTTATCTTTTTAAATAATATTTTCCTTGATTTTTTTAGGCGAGCAAGACCAGCAGAGACTTGGCGACCTCTATTGGCCATTGGGTGAGGGCTTGCGACCTTTGCCTAGTGGCTAGCGAGGGTTAAGAGGCCTCACCCCCAACGAGGGTCACAATCCTCGCCCAACGACCAACGAGGGCTCATAGCCCTCACCTAGTGGTTGGTGGCTGGCGGCCTCTTGCTAACCCTAACAAAAGAAAGGAAAAGAAAAAAGATTGGAAAAAAAACTATTTAAAAATAAATAAATAAATTCAAAAAAATTGGATTATAATTAAAAATTGCCACGTTAGTGCCGTCCGGCCAAAGCTTGCATGATGGACTGAATTGACATAATTGCAAAAGTTTAGGATTGAGTCGACACAAGTGAAATAAGTTTAGGACTTTTTGTAGTTTTTCCCTTAGAATCCGCTTATTTCATGAAAAATAAACGATTTGACAAATATTTTCCTAAAAATAATTGCTCATATCACTTAAAATAATTAACCAATGAAAAAGAAATTCTCATTCTATAACGATACATATATCTAAACATTCTCGGGACCGATGAAAAAGTTTTCATTCATTTATTTTTCTAAGAATATAAGTGATCATATTTTAGAAAGTGTTTTCCAAATCATTCATTTTAATAAACCCCGTATATCGTAGCTTTGCAGTTTGCTTACATTTGCTACTCTGAAAGCCAGCTTAGCTTATAAAACCACCTAAAGTACGAACAAATGCTCGCTCCTTTACTCATAGCTGCAAAGATTCTTCTCTTGCCTTGTAAGCTTCTTCAGAATCCGAAATGATAAGAGGCGACAAAGAAGCTCAACAGCTTAGCGCGCAAGTGACTAACCCCACCTTATTATTCTGGGACAACACGATCATGTGTCGTGCGACAATGTTCCAAACAGATTCCTTTAATGGAGAAGTATGGAATGCAAAGGTTACGATTGATAATTGACAGTGTCAATTATAAACTAGAGTTATACCAAATGCCACCCTTTGATTTCTTTAGCTGAAGGTCTTGTTTCCAATAGTATTAATTGGAGTTAAACGAACAGCCTAGCTTGCCAACACTGATCAAATGGCCAACATCCCACTCCTGGTGTTGTTGCGTTGGGTTAACTCCACCCGAGCCCTTGCTGCCGCTTAGATAAAAATATTCTCCGACTTTGGTAGCGATTCGCTCGTGCTTTCACAGCTTCAAATCGCGTCATGTCCATTTGAGTGAAGTGCAAATACGTATCTACCGGTGTAACAATCCAAATGTAGGCGGCGTCGAATCAGATAATTATTTGACGCCTAATGCGGACAAATATTTTGAATTCCTAGTTTTTTTTTTCCCTTTTCTTTATTTATTTTCCAATATATTTTTAAAGTGATGTGTGAAAGAGCAAACATAGAAAAATGAGTGGACGATCACTTATGTCCATCTATAGGTGCCGAGATGCAAATGAAGCGATCTCCAAAGTCGGTTGAACCCGAATGCTCTCTGGCTTGGCAATGATGTCCAAATCCTAACAAGAAAACATAAGGAGTAAGTGCTAGCAAACAGGATTGTGGGAGAGCTTTCTCGAATTCGGCTTGATTAGAAGTTCACTACTCTGGGACGACTCTATTATCAACTCTCAATGATCAACTTGGACACAATCGCGCATACCCTCTTCTATTGATCGGGTGAGAAATTATAATGCGGTCCGCTGGAGTAGGTTGAGTTCTCAAGGAGAACGGCAGGTAATTCGAATGAATTAATCATTTGGCATTCCAACCCTTCCACACCTATCCCAACCAACCAACCAACCTCACAGAGAGAGAGAGAGAGAGATGGCAACGAAATTCATTTTTCAGTTGGGACTTTTCACCAAAATTTCAAGCTTCTCAATGCGTGACCCACATCTTGACGCTGGACGAGCTAATGTTGTCCCAGATGATAGAAAAACACAAGCACCAGCAACATTTGTAATGCGAAACAGAATTTGGTAAAAGAGCGCTCATGTCAGCTTTAATGAGTGCACATCTTGTGCTAGATACCCGTTCCATTGGTACAAGTTATGAGCCCACAAATCTTCAAATAAAATGAGGGGGGAAAGAGGAAATATGAAAAGACCACAATACATTCCTACGAAGAATGTGTATTCAGTATATCATTTCTGTCCGAAACATGGCCCAGATCTGGTCCACCTGCAAAATATGCAATCAAATTTAAGCCAGCTACAAGAGAGTTCTATGATGAAATGTCTTCAGTCCCCACTTCAGAGCATAATGTGAAACGGCATTCTTCAACTTCTATCTCTTGGCGAGAGAGAGGGAGGGAGGCTCAAGGGAGAGAGATCATTCGTTCCACTTAGACATCTTCAAGCTCTCAAAGCAGCCTTGTGAACCATGGTTTCCTTGTGGATTTGGTGGCAGCTTTTCTCAACAAGATCAAGGAGTTTCTCCAAATTTGTTGCCCACGAGTTCAAGATGTCATTACTGTCCTTTGTCATCTGGAAACAGACAACTCCCACCGGCCGGTCTATCTTTGCCACCAGTGACTTGGAAACAACCATTTCGGAGAGATGCTTCTCAGCTTCCTAAAATGGCAACATAGAACTAAAATGTCATGGTGATAGAATACCGTTCAAGCTTGTACAATTATTGCTATATGATCTTTCTAGCAAATGATAGTGTTGATTTAACAAATTGAGGCATCTGAATGATTAAAGCTCTCCAAAACAGCAGTTACATAACCTCAAAAATGGAGCTCTATTCCTTGAAGGTTCTGCTACATAGAATTTTTTTAACACATTAAGAAAACTGTAACTTCGAGATATATTTGTGTAAAGCAGGAAATGGCGAGTGTTAACACTAGCAGAAAAGCTAGCCCAGCTATTTTAGCACATATAGCAGAGCTCTTCCCACCCTTCTAAAGGGTATCAGAATTTCAGGCTCCATGGGATAAGAAATGGTTTTACAATGCCAGACTACGCATAATTTACGGGCAGAAGTTGACTAAGCCGAGTGTTCACATATAGTACACAAATCCAGCAACCACGCCCTAATCACAGATCACAGGCAGAGAGGCTGCTTAAATGATGGGGTCTAGCCAATCATTCATAAAGATTGACAGTGAATAAAGATTATAAACAAATTGTCAACACAATCAGACCTGGATGCTAAGGCATAGAAGCTCCGCGAGTCTCTGCAAGGTAATCCTTGAGTAATACTTCGAAACGACAATAATATTCTGCAGAAAATAGAGTGAGTCACATCTGAACGATGATCCAATGAAAAGAAGAAAAACGACAAAGTTCTGTAGTTACATGTTCGATGATTCTCTGCCGAAGATCTTCTGCTGCCTTCTCAACAAGTGCGCCTCCAAGCATGCTTTTCTCGTTGTCAAATTCATCTTTGAAAGTACTCCAAAGAGCAGTCCATTGGATAACCTCCATTGTGACCAATTGTTTCAGCAGCAACCTGCATTAAAATATCGAAGGCACAGTCAACCAAATTCTATGGCACATTATTGAGATATTGAAAGAAGATGTGAAACCAATTACCTAAAGCAAATCAAAGATGTACCTGAATTGGGGAATTTCAGAGAGATTTTTATCTTCTAAAGTGGCATTGAGAAGGCTTGACTGCATTGGATCATGTGGTGACAGAACTAAGTACCAGCAAAATTTCCTTAGAACCTGCATTTAATTGAATCACAGAATGAACAGCTGTCCATTAAAAATCTCAGTGAACTCTTAACAAAGCCTCATTAGAAAGAGCTTCACCGGTATCCACTGCTCAGGGTTTCCCTTCACTGATGGAATATCATATATCGCCTTATAGCATCGACAAATCTCGAGGTAATCATTGTTATGTGAGTAATACCTACATCGTTAACCACAGGGAGGAGGTAAACTGAGATGTGTGACTCAAAACCATTAAGTGCAGCTCAAACATCAGAGTTTGCAGTAAACGCAGAAGCAAGAACAGTATGTGCGAGATAAATGAACCATACAAGTTCACGTTTTAAACCACAACCTGAGTAGCAGGTAGCTCTTGGTTGGTGAAAAGTTTTAGTAAAAATAATGGACCCAACATCAGAAAAGCATAACACCAATATACCGTATCATGAGTCTGTAGTATAGCACTAAGTTGGCAAAAAGTTTTAGTTAAAAAACAATGGATCCAACATCAGAAAAGCAAAACGCCAATATACCGTATCATGAGTTCGTAGTATATCCGTTTCAACTCCAGAAGCGACGGAATATCAGCTGGCGCTTCTTCCACCATATTTTCACCTTCTTTAGGCTTTTTCTTCTCTTTGGAAGGATCTGCATCAAACACTCGCGGGCTAATCTTCCTGGAAAGGATCTGTGCACGGACATAATCCTGGCGATCTAAGCATAAACGAACCTGCAAAATCCATAGATCAGAAAACCAATCATAGTAATTGTGCATAGCCAAAAGCTATACAAAAAATTCATACTTGCTCAAGGATAAAAGCAATTTTCTCCGTCTTTGCCATTGCTCCAAAGTTTCCACCTGCAATTTAAAACCATCCCTAATGTTGGGCAAAGAAAAACCAATTACAAGATCAATTATCAAAGAGGTCAATTTCTAGTTACCGCAATTTCTTGCATCAAATCAGCAGCTTCTGCTATAAGACCCTGTTCTTCCTTTATTTTTGCAAGTTTCTTGATCAATCGTGCTCTCTCAATTTCGACGTATATCTGCATCACAAAACTAGCTATAGAAACCACAAAGCACTAACCAGATTGCTCACAAACATTAGCTGCAATAGTTTGATTCAGATATTCACCTTCCCAGCAGCAACAGAGTTAAGCGTCTTAATAAGCTCTATCCTGGTCTCAAGATCAGGTGTCTGGTCAATATATTGCATAGCCTGCTGCACCATTGCTGTCACAGCCTGTTGATAAGAGAATAGGGACGCATTTGTCACTATTTGATTAACCATAAGGAAAGGAAAAAGGAACAATGGCAAGGTGCAATACAAATTCAGGTATCTACATCAAGAGGATCACAGCCAATTGAAAACTTGCAAACAGACAAGCACTATAATATCCACATGAAGGACATCATGAAATATATCCTGAACTTGACATGAAAAAAAGAAAAGAAACGAAATGATATTCATACATTAGGAGGACAACAAGAAGGAAACTGATGGGAAGGAATCCAGTAACAGAAGGTGTGCGACTGAAGAGGATTCCAGAACACTAGAATCTGGAGCACTAACACCAGGCCTAACTTCTTGCATCTCTACAGATTGCCTAGAGCCAATACCCATATAACATCCGTTTTTTCAAATATTCATACACATACGGCATATGACAGCCACACAACACAACAGTTCAAGATTTAATCAGTATACATATGGGAGGCAATCGCTGCAGTATAAGAATATAACTCGTAATGTAAAGGTTGTCACCATATATCCTTAAAATTGAAATTGGACTATACTTTGGATCAATGATCATAAGACCCTGCACAAAATTACGGTCTAAAGTGATAGAATATTGATCCCTTTCTGAACAAACATCTGTATGTTATCTTAAAAAGGAGGGAATAAAGCTCAAAAGTAGAAAACAAAAGCACAAGAATCACTACAACAGAAGTGCATCGCTGAAGAAGCTCTCGTAACTCTCAAGAAAGTTAACTAGCATCTGCGGCAGAAGTAAAAAGAGAACAAAACAAAGGCAAAACCAGATGATGGCAGTGAAAAGAAGAAGACTGGAGGATGAAAGAAATCGACAAGCTAAAGAGCCATATCCTATGACAAGAAGAATTCCCTTCCCAGCCAGAAGAGATGGTTGCCGTACAAAGGTGATGGCATTGTGCTGCACTGCTGTATGTGGTGGCACAGCAGACCTCCCATTTACCCCAACACAAGCTCCCATGAAGTAGAGCCTATTTCCAACTCCAGCAATTAGAGGTTATTGTTATTCCCGCCAAAAAGTTTATGGATTCTCCCAAGTCTGTATAGAAAGTATCTTCAGCCTTCCCACAACCACCGTTAAATCTTCTATCGGGCTATACGATCTATTCAAGATGCCTTGCCACAACCACCAGTTAAATCTTCTATTGGGCTATCCAATCTAATTCAAGATGAGTGCAACATTTCACTCTCATTTACAATCCCCTTATTGTTCAATTCCTAACAGTTTTCATACCCTAATTAGCAGGTCTGGCTTTCTGACATACATGTGTCATGCACGATCAGAACTTGGGCCTAATTTGAGTACTGTGAGTTTGTGTCCAAATTAAATAGGTAAAGCGGGATATTTGGGACTGGGATTAGGATGCCCATTCTACATCTCTAATGATCCTATTCCGGATCTCAACTGGGAATGATTTTCGATGTGACCACTTTCCATCCTTTAAATTGCATTGTACACAGATAGCAATCCGAAAACAATATTCAAGGTCAAAAACTTGTATCCACACAATTAATAGCCACTGCTCATAATGCTCTGCCTAATCCAGAGGACTTATCAGCATTCAGCACAGCATAATAATAGAAAAACATCAATGAAAAGCGAAAATTCCACCAGCTTATCGCCCAAAGCAGACATGAAAAGGGAAACATGTGGACATAGGTTAATAAACTACCCCATTCACTCTTAACAAGGTAGTGTATTCTTTCTCATGTACTTTTTTCACGGAAAAGTTTGGGAGCAACTAAAATAAAAGAAAAACCAATGTAACAAGTATGAATATCCAAGCATCAGTGTCATCAAATAATTTTGACTCCTCTAACATCACTTGAAGAGGAACCCAAAGAGTGCTTTGAGCTCGGAAGACAAAAGATCATTTCCCATGTTCGGCAGCCAAAAACAATACTCTTGGCTCCTGCTTCTGCAATATTCCCTTTCCCACTGGCAAACCTAACACATGCTACGTTCATGCAAGGGAGATACTCCACAGCAAACACTTAATGCAATGAAGAGGTACAACCTATACTCGTAGTTCATCTTTAATAAATCGAATTTTAGTTTGTCTGTGGGTAGACAAACATCAATACCTGGATCAGTATTTAAATCACTCCTCTAGCACCCAATCTCAATTTCATTTCTCTGAGGTTTCTTCGTTATGTAAAGATATAATAACTAAGGCACCAAGGAAGTAACTATCCATCTACAACAAAAAGAAGAATCCATCCCTATACAAGATAATTCAAATCCTACAGCAAAACTACTACCTAGAATAAAAACAAAGAGTAGCACCAACTATTGCCTTCACTAAACCCTAAAAAAGATGATAAAACAAAATAAAACTACTTAACTTGAGTAATGTACCTTTTCTCTTTGTTATTATAGACTAAGGTTAACTATTTTTCAATCCTTCACTGGCATGCGTTTTACTCCAAATCCATAAAGAGTGTCCATCTTACAAAAGTACAAGTTCAAAGTATTTAGCTAGTAACTGCCTACAAATTAGTGTTCTTGATAGGAAGCAACATCACACAATTTCATGTTGACTTGATGAATTGGGAGATATTTAGCCATAACTTATCTCTAATAAGAGTTTCCGTGAAGATACTAACCTTTCAACAACTTCTACCTATTCAGTTTGCTGTCCCCTGTACCAAGCGACAACCTAAGCGGTCATGGTGGAAATAACTTTCTACTACTTAAGTTGCGGAAGACTCACTGATATTAATCAATTTCACTTCAAAAGTAAATAGAAGTACCATGCCAGGAAGGATATCAGAAGGCTCACTCTTTGCTTTTCACCCATTCTTTCTTTACACAGGTGCAAACACTAAACTTTCCAGGGGAATATGAACCCCCAAGCTTCCTTCACTAAAGAGTTCCAACAGCACATCCTTTTTTTTTTCTTTTAAATCAATTCTTCCGACACTAAGAATCCCCTTATTTAGTTGTCCAATACATCACCTAGGACTATCACGTGAGCCAGCAATTGACCAGCTAATTACTTGCCGCAAGGTTCAACCCAGAAAACCAGCAACTCGAATAACGGGATTCAAAATTTCATAATTAAGCAAGGGCAAAAGATTATAACTGGAAATAAAGCAACAAAAAGCCTTGTCTTTTACCTGCTTAAGCTGACCGCGCCGCTTGGACAACAAAACAATCTGGTCATTCAGGGTTTTCCAGGCCTTCCATCGAAGCACAGCTGCAAAATCTCCGTCACCGCCTTCTTCGTCCCGGCGACGTCGCCGGCCAACTCATTTGCTTCTCCACGTTCAGCAGCTGCTCTATGGCGGCCTCTAAGTTGCCTCCGCCCTCCTGTCTCGCCACGCGAACAGCGTATAAAAATTTGGACAACCACCGCAGAGCGACGATTCATCAGCAAACAAACCAAAAAAGCTAGATGTTTAGATCTGAAAGCAGGGACGCCAACTAACCATCTCAATCTGGTTGTAGAAATCGGAAGGCGAGGTCGACGAATCGGCAAAAAGCCTCCGAGTACGATCGATTCGGAGCCTAAGCGAGAGAGAAAGCGAAGAGAGAGAGAGCGAGAGAGAGCAGTCGGTGAACCCTCACTCACGAAAACTTCTCTTGTTGTGGTCTCTCTCTCTCCCCCTCTATGAGCCTGACGCGAGAGAAAAATTAGATTAAAATTAAAAAGAAAAAGAAGAGTTAAGGAGAATAAAAACGAAAATGGATGGAAATGGAGGAGAAATCGGGGATCCGAAGCACCGTAAAAGAGCGAATCGAATCCGGATCGGTCAAGCTCCATTATTAGCCAATAAAGATTCGGCCCAAAATTCCCAGGACGGCCCAGTGAGCCTAAAAATTATGTGGGCTGGATTAGGCATCTTTTAAACGAAGATGGTCCTTATCCTTCCGAGGAGATGGGATCGGTGAGTCGCATTCATGGACGCCATTCCCATTTATATTTAGTTGATTTGCCTGGTCGGAGAGGCGATTCAGAATATGAGCAATATGACATTATATACAAGTAACCAATCTCATTACAATGCGGAATTTTTATAGATATCAGTTAGTCGAAACGTTCCCATCGGTCACTGGGATAATCGACGGACTGGACAAAATAGAAACTAAAGAATTTGCGAGATTGCAGCCCATGATCAAATCATCCTCCTTAATCCAATTACATATGGTTGGAGCGTTACGATGTCGCGTTCATTTTTATCCCCATCCCGCGTTTTGATAGAATCAACATCGATTGGCACTCCATCGACACACCCTTCTCATTTTCCGGCTCTTCAAATAGGAATCAGATTACTTGCCCATCATAGTTACGAGTAATTCCCTATTACTTGTAACTGCAATCAATCTCGAGCTTCAACTCTTTCATGCCAATGATCTTCCATTGTCTTTTGCAATGTTCAACACAGGGTACACACTATGTCGTGTTCGTGTCAAAGGATGATAGCAGCTGCAACACCGCTCCTCTGTTCATCACCCTAATCGAAAGACCGGCCACCTTTTCCGTCACCACAGCCGGCACCTTTGCTAATAGTGACCATTGCTCTCAGGGCCAAAAATTTGTGGGTCACCATCAGTGAAACTTCCCACTGGCCCGACCTACAGTCCAGCAGGATCCCTGCGGCGACTAGCCCCAACCACCTGCACCACCACATCTCCGCCACCACCTGGAAGTGATGCTTCATCTCTTTGTGTAAGTGCACATAATACATGAGGATCATTGTGTCTTCTACATACAGGTGGGCTATTGATAGATGTGAGATGTGGCTACTCGTCATAAAGTGAACAAATTCTTTAAAAGGCTTCTTCTCACAATTCGAGCATGATTCATATATATATATATAACATTGCTCAAACATGTATAGTTCATAATATTTTTGGAAGCATACGTGGTTCTCCTCTGAAATTTCGAAACTCTGCTCCATTCACAGTTCCAAAATCATGGAGACTAGGATCATGAAAGAACACACACACACACAGAGAAAGCAACAGGAGACAGAAACTTGCATACCGGAAAGTCGAAACAGAACATCCTCGCCAGAACAAATCTTCATTGCGGTGGCGAAAAAAACCCACCATTGGAATGACTAATAAGCCGAAGAGTACATCCCGTACTGATTGAAGAAACGAAGCGAATCTTCCTAGGGTCAAGCACAACACATAAACAGTACGAGCGGATTTGAAATGATATTGAAACTACGAACTCATACCCTTGGAGCTTGAAATGACCCGACAAATTTTCGGGATTGAGAGCGCCATAAATCCAGCTGTATGATCTCTCTCATTTACCTATGTGTTTTTGTACTTTGCCTCCAGAAGCTTGCTTAATAATCCACATGCTAATCATTAAATAGACGTTGAGCAGCCATAGGAGAACAGATAAAAGAGAGTTACATTTGAAATATTCCAGAATGATAAAAAAAACCTTATTCAAGTAACTAAGATGACTATGGTATCTTAAAGAGCTGCTTGTTCCTTCCATTTCCACCGTGTCAACATTGCGTGTAAAGCAGTATGCCTGGCATTATAAGAATCAAACAAAAGATAAAACTTTAACTCACCACTTAAACAGAACAAACATGTTATAGATGACCTGCAAGCAAGCACAACAGCCTTCAAACACAGAGCTTGCAAGAAGAAAGATAGTCTAGAAATCTGGTTCTTGATATCATGTTGAGGATGAAGGATTATAGTGGGCGACAAATGACAAATTGTTTTTCTCAAAAGGCACTCTCATGATCTAATCGTATAAACAAGGGCTGCTAGTGCATACCTACCATGAGCGAGAGAAAGATTTCATTCCAACTACGAAGCATGAATCACTAGGTAATGTACAAAAGCAGAATCACTCACAGATGATTCACCAGGATTGCCAGCTTCACTCCTGCCATTATCATTACTAAGATTTGCCTTGTTAGGGGACATGGGTTTCTCAATATCAAACTATCCTCGGAACGTGATCTCATGAACACCCTGACGCAAAAATTGCTCATAATTGTGTTTGAGGAAGCTCCAGACAATGCAGGTGTTGCTTTTGCCGACTTGCATCTGGAAAGGTGAGTGACTTCAGGATTCTTGCATTTTGCAGCACATAATAGCCTCACATGTCACGCCCCGGATCCCAATCGAGCACGCGACACCCCTGTTCATAAATCATCACGAAACCCTGCGTACGCCTGGCCTACAAGTGGCGACGGCCCAGGACGGACATCGCGGCCAAGCTACGCTAGCGCTAAATGACAACAATCGAAAACCTGCGGAAGCGTGCCTTCTATACATGCATACATACACAAGATAATGGGGCGGTATGAAAGGACAAGAACGCTTTTACAAAAAGAGATAGTACATCATCATATATATAACCAAGCGTTAAGTACAGACCCCAAAAGGAAACCTCGTCTAAGGTCATGCTAGCTACGCTCTCAAAATCTAGACCAGTAACAGCGGGACTCAGTCCACCTCTAGCTCCTCCTCGGGGTCCTCCTCGGGTCCTCCTCTGGATCTTCCTCTGGATCCTCCTCGTCCGTGTCCATGGCGTCACCCTCCTCGTGACCATCGATCTCGGAACGTCCTGGGGACGGCATCTCCTGTAGTGAGTCGGGGTCGATCACCTCGCCACCATACTCAGCTGGCTGCAACAAGATCGGGTCGTCCTCCATGGGAATCGGGGAGTCTCTTTGAGGTCCCTCGAAGCCATACAGGCCCTCTCTAAACAGGCCTCGTATCTATGGGGTACAAGATAAGGTCCACCCTGATCTACTAATACAGTAGTCATATGCCTATGCCACAGAGTGGCGTGCATATCAAAATGGAGGGTGATCTCAGTATCTATCTGTACTGGCAGTCCAAAAAGCATCGCGGTGCGGCCATCATGGGTGACCTGGATCTGTAAAAGAAGGGCAACCACCGCCCGTGAGTCGAAACTCAGCAAGCTCACCACTAATCCTAACGTAGGATAGCGCATACTAGTGGGGTCGGTCCTATCCAGTGGACTAGGTTCACGGTCCAGGGCTCTGTCACTCTCAGTTTCATCGATACCAAATCCTCAACACGAAAATAGACAAGCAAGGCAAGGCATAACGATGCGATTCAAAATACACAGACGGGCAGTAACAGCAGTCAATCACAATGCCATGTGCAAATGAAACAGGCCTCAGTCGGCCATATCAGTTCCCAGTGGAACATACCCATCTATCACTCCAATTCCCATCAGGGCTCATTCTCGGTGCCACACGGCAAATACCACACTGCGTCTCGGACGCCTTACGTTGGCCTCCCTTTTCTCTCCATTTCCCCCCCTCTGGGCACATTCTCATGTCGCATCTCTGGCGACTCATGCCATGCTCTCAATGTATGCGGGGCCACACGATTGCAATCAACAAATCAGACATAGAGCATGCATGAAATGACATATATGCACAATACTGAACACATCAAACAACCATCAAATATTCACAGTGCTCAACAATCCAGCCATCTGAGATTCAAAGGCCCCACGCACAATTCCTTAGCCAGACGGGTTCGATAGAATATCACATATTAATTCTCGGGTCAGACCCATAACAGTTGGACTCTCATCTTCGCGGATCCGATGACTCGGCCCTCAATCCAAACACCCATGTTAGTCCCCTGGGAGTTAATAACCCGCGACTAATGATTTAACGATTTACAATCCCTTGGTGTAATTGAATTAGGCTTAGCTTAGCTCAAGGCCCAGTTAGTGGATCAAGGTTGATTGGGGCCTAAAGCCATTCTTGGGCCCAAGGCCCACAAAGGTAACTAGGTCCACTAAGGTAAGTCGGCCCATTATGAAGTTTAAAGCCCATTAGTCAAGTTGGGCCCATTAAGGTTCAAGTTAAATTAAATGGGTTAGGCCCTTAGATTAAGTTGGGCTATTAAATTAAGTTGGGCCCAATTAGTAACTAAGGCCCATTAACCAATCTTGGGCCCAATATCAATCTTAAGTCGTTACGTAATTTAGGCCCATTATGAATGTTAAATTCGGGTAGGCCCAAGCCCATTTCACAAGTTGGTCGATTAGGCCCAATTAGTCTATTTAGCCCAAATGACGTCCTAAGCCCATATACGTTATTGGGCCTTATAATTTAATAATCTGATTTATAATTTAGGCCCAATTAAAACCCATTTTCGTCCATACAAGGCCCATTAAGTTAATTTGGTCCAATTGTTCCACTTAGGCCCAATTAAAGCAAAATTAGAACTCCAAGCCCATTATAACCCTTCGGCCCACTTCATACACGCCTAAGCCCAACCAAACCAGCCCGTTCTCAACATTTCAAGGCCCAATTAGTGACTTCCCAAGCCCTACTCGCACGGCCCATTATAAGTACATCATTAGACTAAAGCCCATTAGCTTAATTATCCACATAATGCCTTAATCTCCTTAGATAGAAACTAACATCACATCCACACCTTAATACAACTAGCCTAGGTCAAGATTAGGGGTAGAGCTTACCTAGAGGGGTCGGTGGAGGCGGCTGGACGGCGGAGACGACGGGACGGGGACGGACGGCCGGCGGGTGGACGATGCCGCGAGCTAGCCAAGAAAGAGAGTGAGAGGTGAGGTGGTTCGGGGTTCAAGGTGACCCATGTCACCGAAACCAGCAAGAGAGGGGCATGGGGGACTCACCTAGACGGCGGCGTGGATGGGTGAAGGCCGACGTGAGACGAGGAGCGACGACGTGGACGGCGGACGGTTGCTCGGGCGGCTTCACGCGGGTGGACGAGAAAGAGAGATGAGATGGGGTCATGGTTTCACGGCCTCCGTGGCCACGAAAACAAGGAGGAGAAGGGCTAGAGGACTCACCGGAGGAGGATAAGCGACGACGGTGGCTGGTCGGCAGCGGCTCGGGCGGCGGACGGTGGCTTCACGGGCGGCCGGCGAGCGAACGAGAGGGAGGCCGAGAGAGAGAGGTTTCGGGAGGGAGGGTGGCCGAATGAGAAATGAGGGAGGAGAGAGAGAGAATAGATTATAATAGGTTGATTCAAATAAAATATAAAGTGGGATTAGGTAATTGGGAAATGGATATGACAAGTGTACTTGATTTGCCCCTTGATGATTTGATTGATTGATTGCATTGGGACTTGTGCCATGATGTGACTGATTGATTGATGTGACATCCGATTGATGTGACATCTGATTTGACTTGCCTCGATTTGCGTGCCAAATGCACCGATCGGGTCCCGAGCGCGAACGAATTTTGGACAGGATTTGGTGTCGGTCTATCGAATCTACTCTCAAAAATCTAATTAGTCCCATTTCTAAGGTCTGAGCAATTACCGGGGGCATTTCGATAATTTTCCATTCACGTCTTGCTTCTCGACGTGCACCGGCTGTCTGACCTTCAGACGACATTTCTGAAACTGACTTCATTTCTTCATTGTGTTTACCTTACTAATTCGATTGTCCAATGTCGGATTTCATTTTGTGGTTAATTTCATTAAATACTGACCCTGTCTCAGTCTCAAGCACACGGGCGGCTGATTGGGAGGAATTCCCAAATACCTTTCCCCTTCGGTTGGTCAGCTCAGGGTAGCTAATCCTGAGTGAGCGTCGACTAGAGTGTATTAATGAAGTGTTTCCATTCATTTAGAAATTTTTGACAATTGGGTCGAATTTTTCAGACTGTTACATACATGTTTTGAAACTAGTGATTGAGCAATGGACATGCATCCAGAGATGTTCAAGTTTTCCAAGGGTTCTAACCTGTCAAGGCGTCGAATTTCGATTAGATTCTTGCAGTTTGCGGAATTGAAGTCCCTCGTAGACTCTTAAACTTTGAAAGTAGAGTGATTATTGAAGGGACATGCACTAGAGATTACCAAACTTACCAGCGACTCCAACCCACCAAGGCCATGAATTTCAATAGACTTTTGCAGCTTGCAGCCCACAAAGCTTTTCAACATTTCGCATGACTTGGGCAAGGATAAAGGGGAGGTTCTGTCTATCAGGGGTGGGTGGGGGGGAGAAAACGGAAGGATACAAAGGAGGGGTGTCTTTTTTTCTGCTTCAGAGGGGGGATCCCTCTACTTCTCGTAGTACTTTTGAAGAAAATTTTTCCGTCGGTGAGAAAATT